>CM044117.1:3021573-3127470 GCA_024174645.1 Lemna minuta
TTTGATTACGTGGATTGATTTTAAGTTATCTTTCATAATATACCATTTTCCCCAATTTCTACAATCAATTTCTTGTCCGATTTGATCAAATTCGAAGATTACATCAAGAAAATTCCTTAATTCCCTATGGATTCGACCCTTATTTACCATGATACCCTTCAATTCAATTTAATTTCTTAAAATTGGTAAGTTCGGAATAGTTTTTGACGCGATACCGTGTGAAATCAATGACCTCGCGGTCTCGTCTCGTCAGACGACGGCCCCATGTGAAGAAAAAAAAAAGAAATGTTTCTTTCTTCTTATGATCCATCTTCAAATGATCATATCTCCCTCATTACTCATCCGTTTTAAATGTTTTTGGGCTCCATGGAAAGCTCTAGATGAGTACAATCTCGCTCTGATGCCACTGATGAGATCTGAGGTTTATAACTTTCTGAAATTTTGATCAAAACATCAAATGCAGTGGAAAACCCTTAATCGGACATTCAAAATACCAAGCCACGAAGAACAAATGATCTTATCATCTAGTATGAATGAGAAAACATACTTATAAGGTTTCCTTGAAGGAGTTCTTGAAAGCTATTCAAGTTTCTAGCCGCTAGCGAAATCCACACGAGTCTCCGGATGGTTGAATCTCCTCTTCAAAGCTCTTCACCAAGAAAGAAAGAGAAGAGAGGAGAGAATTCCCACAACGCTTGGATGGGCACCTTGAGTTGTCGTCATTCTCCCCCTAATTATAGACATTTGGAAAAAGGTTTTTTCATAAAAACCATCATAATTATGTCTATATCCACCAACATCCATAAACCTTACGTGTGTGGACCCTCTAGGTCCATATATCTCACTAGTTAATATTTCTATATACCAAATGACACCTTTATTATTTGACCTTAACTAATTATCCACCTTCACATATAGATTAATTAATCAAGGATCAATTTAACCCAATCGATAGGTTGAGTTGCCAGCCCGTTGGGTGCCAAGCTACACCACGTACTCTAGGAGATATGGAGTATGTAAGAACTCACTTATGGAACCTTCCCATCATCGATTACCATGTATGTATAATCCTTCATCTACATTAGACTCATGAATGACTTAGGGTATGGTCAACTGTCAAACCCTAATCGGTCACTCAAGTTAGATCAATATTTCTGCTACCTTGGCCAAGGATTTTCATCGTATCTCATTCATTTGACTCAATCTCCTCAAATACCGAGGGATGGATGATCCCATCTTGATCACACAATCATCTTCGTGGACTTCATGTTTTATCCAATATATGATCTTTTAGATATCCCGTGGCTAGAGATTCGTAAGTCATAATCAAAACATGATCATCCATCCACAAGATGTCTTTGGTGTCTCAAGTCAAAGGAACACATACACAACCATGACATAAATCAACCTGATTGACAGTTAGGTATAATACCATTCAGGGATTCATATGGATCAATTCAGTGAACTCTTTCTCCAAAGAGCACTCACTATCTATCCTTAGTGTCTCCACACCGATGGCTATATGATCAGCCATACTCATCATATGAGTTACATTAGATAGTGATATTCTTTCTAGATAATTCGATGTCCTTCTCGAGTATCCCACGAATAGGAATATTTAGAACATATGTTTAAAGACTAGTGATCACTATATTATGATCTCATCATAATTCACTTAGTCATTGCACATGCTCATGGACTTCATTGTAAACATCACACAAGAATAACAATGAATAAATTTCATTTCAATTAACATAAACAAGATACATGGAAGTGTGATTTGCTTATATGCCACATAATCTCCATTAGTAGACATAATAATAAGGGTTTTTGTGAAAAACATTTTTATATTCCTAACGTCTATAAATAGGGGGTGAACGACAAAAATAAGGGTGCCCATGCAAGCCTAGTTGATCTTTCTCCTCTCTCTTCTCTTCCTCTCGTAGTGACGAGTGTTGAAGAGGAGATCTGATCATCTGGAGAATGTGTGGATACCGCTAGAGGCTGGACACTTGAACGGTTGATGAATTCTTTCAAATGATCCATGTAAGTATGAATTGGATTATATACTAGATGATAGGATCACCAAGAAAGGATGATGAAATCATCTATTATTGGCGCTTCAACTATGTTGAATGTTTTGATTCAACACCTTCCGCTTCAATCATTGTTTTGGTCGAAAAAAACTTGGAGAGCTTGTGGAGCCTTAGGTCCAAGGAGAGAATTGAGGAAAGCATTTGGGCAACTCAAGAGATGAGAAAGAAACTCAAGAGATGAGGAGCAAGCACTCCTCTATAGGTTTTTCAACTTGTTAAACAAGGATCAAAGATGGTCATCTTGAAAAGGATAGGGACATGGAAAGAAAGGAAAAAGACAAAGATTGTAGTGGTGAAGTGGATGGAGAGATGAAGAAGAAGAAGAAGAAATTTGACAAATCCAAGGTAAAATGCTATGATTGTCAAAAGCTTTGGCACTTTTCAGTTGAGAGTGAACTTCCTAAGATAGACAAGTCCAAAGGAAAATAAAAAGAGCACATGGCCCAAGAACATGAAGACAAAGAGGATGAATCATCGTTGCTTATAGTGTTAGCCGATGAACATGCGGACGTGTTACTTCAAGGTACGAGTGACTCTCCTATTGATGTTATGTGGTATCTAGATACAGGAGTAAGTAGCCATATGACTGGTATAAAAACCTTCTATCATTCCTTTGATGAATCTTACAAAGGAATGGTGAGATTCGATGAGGGCTCTTCAATTAGGTATGAAGGCAAAGGTGAAGTACATGTGGATTTAACTAACGGTGAATGCATGATATTTGAAAATATTGTTTATATACCTAAGTTGAATATTTACATCTTAATTTTGAGAAAGCGTGATTCTCAAGGTTGTGACATACATTTAAGGTATGGTTTTCTCACTCTTCATGATGGCCAAGGAAGCTTGCTCACCAAGACTCCTCCCAGGATGAGGGGAATACATATCTATTGAATGTCAACGTCGTGAAACATTGTCTTCTTATAAAATAAAATGATCAAGAGGCATGGCTATGACATAGAAGGATGTGTCATCAATGTTCTCACACTCTCCATGATATGAAGAGAGGTAATCATGCGATTGGATTACCTCATTCTTCAAAATTTGAGCATAAGTGCAATTATTTTCTGACCGGGAAACATGTGAGAGCTCCATTTCGTAGATCAACTAAATTTAGAGCTTCAAAGCCCTTGAAATTAGTCTATTCTAACATTTGTGGACTAATATAATGCATATTAAACTCTTATTTTCCTCATAATTAACTAGTATTAATGCGTAATTTTAGCCTATATGATGCATGTTATCATCTTAAAATGAAATTTTCTTCAATTTAAGGCCAAATCAATTAATTCTATATTTTTTTTACCAGTTGAGTATTCTTATGTGTTTAAGTGTATTTGACCCTTTCAAGGGTCAAATCACTTGTGTTTGATCTGAAAAGTTTTGGTTTTAAATATTTCAAGATTTAAGTGATTGCATGAAGCTTTTAAAAAAGGAAGAAAAGTAAGAAAAAAAGAGGTTAAGAGTTACAGAGGGAGTTAACCTAGTTGAGTCTAGAAAGTCAACTAGGAATTAATTCACTCATAATTCTAATTCACTCATATTTTCTGTCTAATGTTTTATTTTAGAGCATAGATTTAAAGAGGATCAAATTATTGATCCAAATGAAGAAAATTTCATGCAGAAAAAAGTGTTGTAGAAATGAAGTTATGAGTTTCTCAAGATTAACTATTTTTGTCTAGATTTTTCAAGAATTTTCCAAAAAATTTTAGAAATAATAAAACTCTCAAAAAGGGGTTTATTAAGCGTGAGACCCGCATTGTGGTGATGTGGTGACACACACACATGCCAGCGCACTAGCTAGCCAATTGGATTGGCACGGACCCACGCAGAGCGCCTACGTGGTGCAATGGCTAAGTGGGCTGATATGATTGGGCACACAAGTATAGTGGGCCAGTATTGGGCATAGTAGGGGGGGCCATACTAGGCCCAATGGGCGACGCAAACACTTAAGGTCGTTCTCCCTTATGGAGACAACAATCTCCTTTATTTTCTTCCATGTGGGACTAAACATATGTCTTTATTTCACAAGCAATGTGGCAACACGTAGAGCATCCGATTAAATGCGCGAAAATGCGCGCATTGATCTGGTGGATTTCGGTCGACAAGATCTAGATCAACAGCACATGAAAAAATTCGCGACCGTCAATCTCATTAGTGAAATCTAACGGGTATGATTTACTTTCACACTCGGCAAATCGTGGAGTGACACGCGGCTGCCTGTGGACGCTACCGATGAAGATCAAACTGCAAAAATCAAGGAGAAAGTGTGCGTGCGTCGTGGGATAATGGTCCACTTATCGCAAGCGACGTGGCTTCATCTCAGCCGTCCAAGCACTTTAAACGAAACTGACGGCCATAAGTTAAATTGGGAAATTTCTTCTATAAATAGATGTTCTCTCCTACAGAAATGTAACTCTTGATTAAACGTGAAATTAAAGTTTTTGGAGGAAGATGTTGAATTCTTCATGATTCTCTTACGTTCTAGACTCAATCACGCATGGATTGAGGCGAGTTAATCGAAGAACATTGTGAGAAAGATTTGGAAATCGCCCCTTGAATGCCGAAATCATGATGGAGAAGGAATAAGAGAAATTCACGACAAACAAGTGATGAGTTTGACTCTTTCAAGATAAAATATATTTTTATTAGCAAATTTTATTAATAATTTAGATCTTGAGACTTGAAAAGATTGAATTTTTATGAATAAAGAAAAGAATGAGGAGATTATGGTCTACATGAAATGTATAAGTTGATAAATGTTTTGATTTTCCAACACAGTCTAGTAATATTTACAAGAAAGCTCTTTGATTCTCTTTATAATAGTAGAATTCAATGACATAAAAATAAAGAAATAACTAATAATTTATTCAGGAAATTTGGTAGAAAAATAATTTATAATTTTTATGATATTGATTTATAAAGGTCTAAAAGATTTTTCTAAAATTTTTTAGGATTCATACGAATTTATTTTCATGCAAATAGGCAAAATGGAGGCCAATCATGTGCAACCATTGAGATAGCTAGGCAAAAAGTTTCTTAGATGGCATTGATATGAAGTTTCTTTAGTGCTTGTTGACATGATGCAATTTAATATGTAATTATATGATTATTAGTGCAAAAATTAAGATATAAAAGATTCCATTCTTATGCATGTTATCACACTTTGAGTGCTTGTCTATCATTTCATGCAATTTTAAGTTATAATCTAAATATGCACTATTTAAGGGATAATTATGCCTTTTTAAAGAATATATTTTAGAGTAGATAATTGTCATCTATATTTGATATCATAATTGGGTTTTCATGTTAAATAATATAAGAAAATTCTTTTATATACTCATTTATTTTTCTAAGTTTTAATTTCTAAGAGAAATGAGTATATTTTTTAAATTAAAATTTATTCTGTTATTATATATTGAATTTAACTTTTAAAATGATAGATAATTTAATTTATGATAAAATAAATAAATTTAGATTAATTTGGAGTTGTATTTTGAACGTTATGAATTTTCTTTTAGAGATTTTTTAAGAGTTTTTTTTAACTTTTTCATTAATTTAGTTCGATTTATTTTGAATTAAAATGAATAAAAACTATAATTTTATCGCAAGCTGACATGGCAGCTGACGTGGCACGGATAAAATAGCGGTGCCACATGTCGTACATGTGTATGTGTGTGCGTGTGTGTGAGTACGTATGCATGAGTGTTTGTGGACACACGTGTGGGATTAATGAGAATAAGAACCCTTTTCAGGATTTTTCACTATCTCATTAATGACACAATCATTATATACCGGTGAAATCACCATAGTTTTCGTCATGTGGGACTATTCTCTTTCGTTTTTATGTTCAGGTGACATGGGGATATGTGGAGCAACCGATTGCGTGATTTAATAGTGATCGTCAATCATCACTTAAGTGAGCAGGGTACACGGCATTGTGCTTCGACAGTAAATCATTTTAAACGGTTTAATCTCAGCCGTCCATCAAAGGAGTTATACCGGCTGAGATTGAAACCGTTCGGTGGACCCTATTGATACATGGATGCATCTAGAGCGTCAAAGAAAGATTGAATAGTATGCGTTCCATGCGTTTCTTCTTCACGTGCAATGTGGAAAAATCTCAGCAGTTCATCTTCGATCAAACGGACGCAATTTACACTTAATGATTCGCATATATGCATTTCATCAAAGCGTTTGATTGAAAGATCAAAAGCTCAATCCGACGATTACACCCAATTTCTCCTTATAAATACACATATTCTTCGATGATATAAGACATTCTTGGATGTTTCAAGCTATCAAAGTGTTTAGATATCTCAATCGTTAAATCTCGATTTCTTCTTCTTCTACTCTCATTTTCGCGTCCAAAGAGTGGTTGAAAGTGAGATTTTGTCGAAAGAATATGGAGAATTCACTTCTTGAATGTCGTCGATCATCTTGGAAATCCCGGAATGAAAATCCTTTGATCCGGAAATCAATTGGATCATTTTGAGCACTATCTCGGGTGAGATTATGTGTTTCCCTCTAAATCTTTTATCAAGGATCATTAGATTGCAATTTAGAATCGTAGATTAGGTTAATTTAATATTTTATTTCAGATTTCTATCTCTTCACGATCAGTTTTCTGTCTAATTTTTTATCTTTTTTTTACTCCGCGAATCTTGATCCAAATTATGTGATTTTTGATTTTGTGGATTTGTCTATGAGTTATCTTTCCAAATATATCAGATTCCTTAATTTCTCACCTTAATTCATCATCCGATTTGATCAAATTTCAAAGAGTTCGTTGAATATACCTTGATTCTGCATAAATTCTACCCTTATTTACCACTATACTCCTTGATTCATGATTATTTCTTAAAATTGGTGAGTTTGAAACTTGTCTTCACGCAAGTCCATGATAACATTCAATCTTAACATGCAATTATATAATTATTTGTATAAATTAAGACATAACACATTCTATTTGTATGCATGTTATCATACTTTGAGCATATCTATCATTTCATGTCATTTTAAATTATAATCTCAAAATGTATTATTTTGGGGATAATTATTCATTTTTAAGAATATATTAAAAAGAAGATTATTCTCGTGTATATTTGAGAACGCCACGTGGCACACAGTGTATGTTTGTGCCCATGTGTGAGTGTGCATGTGTGCACGTGTGTGTGAATAAGTAGAAAGTACCCTATTAAGGATTTTCGCTAACTCTTTATTCGAGTAGTACTTGTATACGCGTGCATTCAGATGAATTTATATCATGTGGGACTATCTCTATGTTTTTATGTGCGTAAGTGATGTGGCAGCGCGTCCGAGCGTCACTTACGGTGAGGGGGGGTTACGTGGTACATTTCTACTCGTTAGTGAATTGTTTTAAAATGATGTAATCTCAGCCATTCATCCAAGAGTTATAACGGATGAGAATAAAATTGACGGAAACGCATCCGGAGCATTAGATCAAGATTGGATGGATGGCATTTCATGTGTTTCTTCTTCACGCATGATGCGACAAAATCTTGGCATTCCGTCTCTAATCCATCACCCACGACTTAACGATAATGATTCTTATCTCTGTGCTTTCATCAGAGCTATTGATCGAAGACTAAGGGCTCCATTCGTCTATTACACCCAAATTGGCTATAAATTGAGACGTTCTTCGACGATATAAATCATTCTTCATTGTTTTCGAGTAATCAAAGTGTCTAGACATCACCATCCTTGAATCTCTTGCTTCCAACTGCTTCTATACACATTTTCTTGCTGACGGAGTGGTTGAAAGTAAGATTTTTGTCAAAGAATAGGGAGAATTGCCTCTTGAATGCCGAAGATTGTCTTTGAAATTATGGAATGGAAAGCCTTTGATGCGGCGACCAATTGGATCATTTCAATTGCTATCTCATGTTAGATTATGTGTTTTTATCCTAATCTTTCATCCTGTATCATTAGATTATAATTTAGAATCGTAGATTTAGTTAACTTTCACTTTTTATATTCATATATCTCGCTCTTCACTTTCGGTATTTTTTATCAAATTTGCTCTTTGATTTCTTTGCAAATCATGATCCAAATCGAGTGATTTTTTATTCCATGGGATTTGTCTTTGAGTTCTCTTTCTAAATCTATCAAACCCCTAATTTCTCACCTTAATTCATCGTTCGATTTGATCAAATTTTAAAGAATACTTAAAAAATTCCCTAATTCTTTGTTGATTCGACCCTTATTCACCTCTAAACTATTCAAGTCGTGATTTCAGTCTTTAATTTGATGAGTTTGGAATTGTTTTTGACTCGTCTCCATGTGTTTTCAATGACCTTATGGACTTGATTTTTCAGTCCCTGTGTATTCAAGGACCTCGTGGTTTTGCTACATTTTTTATGCTAGGCTTTCTAAGTTGTACCACTTTTTACTTCTTTCAAGGCTCGTGTGAGACATATGACACTTATTCAACATCTATGTGGCTTCACATATCAAGAGGTTTTGATGCAGGACCGGGGGTAAACCCGGTCGCACACCGAATTACTAAGGGTGAGTCTAGGGAAGGGATACCCTAGGGTGAACTACTATGATGTAATGACCTAATAATGCCAAGGAGCAAATACCTTCCCGCACGTCATCTCCGGAGCTCATGGAGTGTGCTCAAGTGGTGTCAATTCGGGAGATCTCCTGGTCCACGTCCACGCAAGCAGAGAGCATCAGATCGTCGATGGGGAGCTCAACAATCAACCCGACGGATTGGATCACGATCTCAATCCACTCGAGTCGTCTAATCACTCGACCAAAACTATGTCCCGATGGCGGTGGAAAGCAGATGCGAGCGATACTTGGAAGAAATATAGTACTTCAAAGTAAGGATAAGGGGACGTCTGACCTAACCTACGGGCGTGAGCCGGGTCGGCCGTGATGAGGGAGGTCGTTCGTGCGAGACACAGACGCTCATCAGAGGTAGATCGAAATGGCGATGTCGAGGAAGAGCGGAGTCCTCGACACTGAGTGAAGATGTGAGGGCAGGCGGGCCGATGGGTTGGGCAGATGAACTGCTCGGGCGCGTGTCGTGTGTTGATGAGTGCGCGGGTTGCGATGTAGGAGAGCAATGTAATGGGCAGGGCTCGTGGGCGTGCCGGCAAACTGAGGGGATGTGCTAGCAGGGTGCGTCGGCGCACGGGTTAGGCACTCGGGTGCGTGCTCGAGCGGGTCGGGCGCTGGGGCACGCGGGCTAGGCAGTGCATGGACCCATAAGGGTGATCCAGTCCGTGCATGGACGCCACTAGGATACTAAGGGACTGAACACGGGCGCGAGCCGGGCAAGAAGGCGGTCACGGCCAGGGGAAGCTGATCGCGGGAGGCGAGAGACTAGTGAAGCGGGGCAAACAGGCGCGAGAGAGAGGCGAATTGGCACTCACAAGGCAAGACTTACAAGTTTCTCACTAGGCGGAGTAGTCACGTACGCTCGTGAATGGAATCTGTTGGTGTAGGATGGATCAAGCGGAACTTCCAGGCGAGATGCAGGCACACACAAGAGGGTGGAGGCGGGAGCAAATGCGAGGGCGACTGCAGGTGCAGATCGATTGACTGAGGGAGTGAGCGGAACTGGCAGGTGAAGTTTGCAAGACGTCCGGAATCGGGGAGAGAGTGGATATTGAGATGAGGTGAGGGATGTAGGCGATGGGAAGTGATGATTTTCATGGGGAAGGGGAAGATGGAGCGAATGGGAAGAGGGAACAGTGTCGCGGGGTGAATTTGGCAGGGGACGACCTAGTAAATTTGAGCTGGAATTGCGGGGTGAAATCGCGGAGTGAATTCCATGAGAGGATGACTGAGCGATCTGTGGGGTAATCTGAGCAAGGCAAATTTGTGGAGTTAGCAAGGTGTGAGAGGGGGGAACCATCGGATCTCATGGGCGATGGGGACAATAATAGAGAGTCAACGAAGGGAATTCAGAGGGGCGATGGAGCGGAAATGGCAAGGAGGGTGAAATTCTAGGCGACGGGAAGTCGACCGGATGTGGAGAGAGGGAATGAGGCGGGGCAAAGGGAGAGGGAGAAGATGAGCATCAAAATTGAATCGGAAAAGGGTGAATTCCGCGTTGGGAATGGGGGAGGGGGTGATATCGCAAGATCAAGGCAGAGAGGAAGAACAGGGACACGGGACTGATAGCGGCAAAGGAGAAGAGGGGAGGACGACTGGCGATAGAGAGGGTGGGACGGGAGGTAGAGGATGGACAGTACGGTGAGGAGGGAAAACGGGGAGGGGCTGCACCTCAGGCATTCGAGAACAAGGCATCGGGATGAGGGGTTGACCATGGGAGGGGAGAATAGGGAAGTTGGGGAAGGGCGTGAGAACACAATGGAGGAGAGGGTAGGGAGGTAGGTGCGGAGATGGCAGTGCTAGGCAGCGGCGGCGGTGCAATGGCAGTAGCAGTGGCTCAACGGCAGCAGCGATGCTAGGGCTGCGACAGCGGAGGTAATGGGATTGGGAAAAGGAGAGGTGGCAGCGTCGGCAGCGGGCACGACGGCGGCGGGCACGATAGTGGCGGCTGATAACATGCAATCTTAACATGCAAAATAATGATTATTAAAGCAAATTAAGGCATAAAACATTCCATTCTTATGCATGTTATCGTACTTTGAGTGCATTTCTATCATTTCATGCAATTTTAAGTTATAAGCTCAAAATTATTTAATTTAGGGCTAATTATGATGAATCAAAGATAAATGATTTTATATTCTATCCTTACTTGAGATTATAAGTGGTTTTTAAAGTTAAATAACGAGAGAAATCATTTTTATAAACATTCATTTAATTTTCTAAAGTTAAGATCCTAAAGAAATGAATGTATTTTTGAAATAGAAATTAAATCTCTTTTTATTTAAATATTTTGACGTTTTATAATGATAGATAATTGAATTTTAGATCTAATGAAAAAATCTATATTAATTTGAATTTACATTTTAAAAGTTATGAATTTTCTAATTTTTAGGGATTTTTTCTGATTTTTCTAAATTTATTTTCGATTTTAAAAATATTTAAATTAATTAAAATAAGCAAAAAAGGGGGTAATTATCACGCGGGACCCACGTGGATACGACGAGGCACGCAAGGCAACGTGGTAGAGCCACGCGAGCGCCTGTGTGGCGCGGAGGTGACACGTGTGCATATTTATATTTACTAGTAATATAGGGTTATAGTACATATACACATTCCGTTTATCAGAACTCGCTAACCCTTTAATCCATCGCACCTTATATACCTGAAAACCTTTTTTAATTTTCTCCGTGTGGGACTAAGTACACTCTCGTTTTAAGTTTATAGGACACGTGGCTAAATGCGACGCATTTCATTAAAAGAGCGCAGATCCTCGCGCGTTAATGTAGTGGACATGAGGTCCACCGGATCACCATCAGTGCACGGGCTTTAATATCAGCTTAAGTGAAGCTCTTATGATTAATCTCGACCGTCCATCAACTGAGTTATAATAGTCGAGATTAAACGTGATCGATGGACTCATCGAATCATCAAGACCATCCGATGAAGATCCAATGAAGGCGGTTTCGCGCATTTTATAACGCATACACATGACGCTTCATCGAGATCATCCATTCACGATCCAAAGGCCAAGATTTAACCGTAATGGTTTACCTTCACGCGTTTTATCTGGACCGTTAATGAAGATTAAACGCCTCCATCCGACGGTTACGCCCAAATCACCTACAAATTAAGGTGTTCTTTGATTTTTTAAGGCATTCTTGGATGATTTCATAAAATTTACCTATCTACACCCTTCCATCCTTGAATCCCTCACTTATAATCTCTTCTAGACTCGTTTCCGAGTCCACGGAGTGATTAAAAGTGAGATTTTCGTCGATCGATTAAGGAGAATTCGTCTCTTCAACACCGATGCTCGTTTTTTAAATTGCAGAATGAAAAGCCTTGATCCGGCCATTAATTGGATTATTTCGATCGCTATCTCGAGTTAGAATACGTGTTTTCCCTCTGATCTTTCGTCATGCATCATCAATTTGTAATTTAGGATCATAATTTAGTTTAACTTCATCGTTAATTTCGTTAAGTTTGTGATCCGATTTTCCGAAATCTCTCTCCACTTCGCTCTTTGATTGCTCCGCGAATACTAATTCAAATCGAGTGACTTTTGATTATGTGAATACATCTTTGAGTTATTCTAAATCCACCATTTTCCCTAATTTTTACCACCAATTCATCGTCCGATTTGATCAAATTCTAAAAGATCTCTCAAAAATACCTTATTTCACTATAGATTCGACCCTTATTTACCATTATACCCCTCAATTCATTATTAAATCATTAAATTGGTAAGTTTGGTTTTATTGTTGACACTAATCGGTGTGCTATTAATAACCGCGTCGATTCGTTCCGTCAGCGGTGGCTGCGGCGGAGGCGGCGGTAGGTCTTCTTCCCTGATCTTCCTTGAGCAGCCACTTGAGAGGGAGTTCACTTCTTTTTTTGTTCAAATGGCAGCTAGGATTTGTGGGGGGTCCCTTCCCCGCTTATAGAGCCCAAAATGTGCCGAGAGGAGAAAGGGCTCACTTGAGGCCTAAACATACTCATAGAAAATAATAAGGTTCACAAAGAAGAAAGGCTTCACGAATAGGATCGTGAAAAGGGACGAACCCACCCATAACCCTAAAAGGGGGAGGCAAAATAAGCAAGGGCCTACTTAAACATGGCAGGCCACGAAAGTTTATAATAACAAAAGAAAGCACATAGGTCCATGCACGCACGAGCCCGAGGTGTGACATACCATGGCGAGACGAGGTCCCCACGCAGTGTAGCGGAAGTCAGCATCCTTCGTCTTTGCTCATTCAGGGGGTTGCACGCACGTGAGTGTCGGCTCCTCCGGCGCTGTGGTGTCATGCCTTGGTGGCGAAGGGGTCGTACGCCACCAAGCTTATTAGGGGATATTAAGGTGTCCAAGTGGGCCAATTTGAGTGGTCAAAATCATTTTCTATTAGATAACTTGAGAAATTCATATTTATTTGCATACGAAACAATGTTCATGTCTTTGCTTTTGTAGGACACATGGTGAGCTCGAAGCACATTAATCAGATGACGCAAATAAGGAGCTTTACAATCTATTGAAACAAAACCATCGTAATGGCCAATTCAATCATGCTCATTGACTTGAGTAAGTGATAATCTATGAACATCTCCTTTTCTATAACTTTTATATTATGAGACTGACCCCATTTTGCTTCTTTGAAATGAATGATCAAATTCTCACATTTTTTGTGAGTTCAATGTGAACGCAATGACATAGATGAAATATAGTTAGAGAATGGATATAAATTATCTAGAACAAGATGAATAAAATAGGTCCTTGACGAAACGGTTTGGTGCTATCATTGAAACACACGATCGTAGGTCAAACAAAATTTATAATTCCAAACTCATGATGATTTAAAATCAGAAATCAACCACAGAGAGCACGGTTGACTTTTATCGAAAGAGTTGACTTGGTCAAACATAAGTCTAATTAGGGTTTTTAAGAAATGAAAATGATATATTTTTAATGAAACTAGTACTAATATATGAGAGAAGATATTTTAAGAATTTTGAAAAATATTTGGAGAGGAAAAGTCAAAAGTCAAGGTCAAAATGTTGACTTTGACAAGACTTTGACTTTATGTAAAATCAGAGAGGTAAAAGGTGAGAAAATATTATGAATCAAATAGGAAATGATACTCTGAATCATATAACTATAATGAAATATACGATCAACCAACATTTATCGAATTTGAAAAAGAGTTTGAAGAAATAGTTTGATCCTCTTTTTTCTTGAACCGAGAGATCCACCAATCTGTAGCCGGATGTCTATAGATACAAATGGTCCAATGGGAACACTAATTTCCAAGAACATTTGGAACAATTTGTTTCTGAACAGGGGAACGATTTTCTAGTAGTATTCGATCGATTACGTATTAATCAATATTTGATTGATTGGTCCAAGGTTATCGAAAGACCCAAAGACCCGTCTTATTGGATGATCACGATACTTCCCAAAGACCCAAATTCTTGATAAATGGAAGAAAAATATTACCTTTGTTCAATAAGATACCAAAGTGGATGATTGACTCATTCCATACTAGAAATAATTTCAGAAAATCCTTTGATAACATGGATTCCTATTTCTCAATGATATCCCATGATCAAGACAATTGGCTGAATCAAGTGAAACCATTTCATAGAAGTTCTTTGATATCTTCTTTTTATAAAGCAAATCAACTTCGATTCTTGAATAATCCACATCACTTCTGGTTCTATTGTATCAAAGGATTCTCCTTTTATGTGGAAAAGACCTATATCAATAATTATGATCTTACGTATGGACAATTCCTCAATATCTTGTTCATTTGCAACAAAATATTTTCTTTTTGGGTCAGTATCAATAATTAAGACTAGGGGGGGGGGGGGGTATTCCAAGGGGACTTCGCTGATTGAGGTTGAGGAATGACCGCTATTTGTCGATAAAAATTCTCCATCAAAGAGATTCTTTTGATATTCAAATTCTTTTTAGGGGTAATCATTAGGAAGTAGACCATAAATTTTATTTATCCAGACTATTTCTATGGAGTCCTCTGCATTTGTAGAAGTTATTTAATATCCCTCCATGAAATGTAATTGTGATTTCTCCCCATTCTCTGATTTTTCTACACCATCTAAAACATTTTCATTCTCTCATGCGTTTAGGTTGCCATTCCGTACCTCAAATCCAAATTGCAAGCTATCTACAATAAAGAAAGAGAAGCAAGGCTCCAAGCAAATCTATGGGGCAACAAAAATGTGCCATTTGATGACAGCGGCAATTACTTGAACATAACAGAAAGTTCCCGTGGGGAGCGTCAATCATCAGATCGAGATGGCATCAAAAAGCAACTTTCAGCTTTTATAGGCGCTTGCTAGCCTTGGATGCATGCGGGCAGGGAAGGTGTGTTTATCTGATAGCTTTTTTGAAAACGTGAGGGGAACACTTGGAGTAGTGTCCCATGTGTTTATCTTATATATGGAATCCAATCTATTGAAATTCTAGTTTACGTGGTTGGGGACATAGTTACCATGATTGTCAAATAGTTCTCTTGAATTGTAGGCATCTCATTTGCCTATCAATTTTTAAACTTACTAGATGCTATAGTATTTTATAATGTGGGATTGCATTTTCTTGGTGTTCAAGTTTGTCGTGCCACTAGGCAGGAATTGGCGTGTGCCCTTTAATCTCTCTTCTAATGTTTGAGGACACAAATGTTGCTTGTTGACCTTGGTGAAGGTTTAGATGGAATCATCATCCAGATTTCATGGATCAGGAGCTGTGAGCGTGAGAGACTTAGAGGACCTCCTTCGATTAAGGTGCTTCATTTTCCTAGATTGGCCATGTCAATTATCTTTTGAAAATATTTTAGATCTATAACATTTCCATTGATTTTTATTGCTGCAAGTGTCCATACTTTACAAAAGCTGTTGCTTAGCTGTGTTTATACTTCTTTGGACTATGCACATATAGGCTTGATTGCAGGAGTGTTCTTTTTCAAGGTCAGTTGAACTTTCTTCTACAAAAAATTCAATCCAGATATTTTAAACCATTTGATTATGTTTTCAGATATGTTTCGGTGACAAGTAATGTACCCATTGGAGGTATAATTATGGCGAGTTTACGAATTCTCTCTCCGTTTCTCGCAGATGATAAAATGGCGGTATCAGTCTGCATAATATATTTTCAGAAACTAGAGAGAAGAAGGAGAATTTTTCTATAAAGATTTTGATTTTTAGAGAAGAATTAGACTTACTTTGATTTATTGAAAATCAATAGACAGAAAATTCCCGAAATGAAGGTTTCGGTCAAAATCCTTAAAATGACTTATCAAATGATATCCAAATCTAGAAAATCACTTATGCATATAAATCTTAAGATTAGAAGATTCCAAAGACACCAAAATTATGAAATTTTCCCCTATATATTTTTAGTTATAGCCCTTGAAAGTCAACACCCAAAATTGGATTGATTTTAAACAGTATTTGGTCAAATGACAAATTGAAGGGTCAAACCTTGATGAAGATTGACAAACCACGGAAAGCTGATTGAACAAGGAATCTAATGAAACCATATTCGAACGAATTGGACTTAAGATCAGAGAGAAATCCTTGTTCGGATATCAGCAAAAATCCGTGATGAAATTTGGGCGAAATGACAAAATTTCATAGTCCTAAACTCTAATTACTTATCTAAATCTAATCTAAAATATCTAAATTGTAAGGATTATGAAGGAATCACACTACTAACCTGATTGATGCAAATATTGAGCCTAAAATTGCTTTGATTGTTGAGAATTACTCCGATTCCTTCTTCGTCATAATTTTGACATTCAAGGGGCGATTTCCAAAAATTTAATGACAATGATTCGTGATTAACTTGGCGCAATCTATGCGCGATTGAGTCTAGAATACAAGAGAATCAAGAAGAACTCCGGATTTTTCTCCAAAAATTCTTAATTTCTTTTATTTTAATCAAAAGTTATATTTTCATAAGAGAGAACTTCTATTTATAAAACAATTAATCACGATAAATCTAGGCTGTCTATTTCACATAAGAAGGCTTGAACGGCCTCGATGATACCACGTTGCGCGAGATAAGTTGACCACGATCCCCACGACGCGGGATCCACTTCTCCTTCATTTCCACCGTTTGATGTTCATCGGAGTGTCCACAGCATCTGGGTGTCACTCCACGGTTGGCCGATTGCTAAATTAAGTCACAACCGTGAGATTTCACTAATGCGATCGACGGCTCTGAATTAAGCACGTAAGTTTGATCACAATCTAGTGGACTAAAATCCACGAGATCAACACATGCCGATTTCCGCACTTCAATCCAACGCTCCTCACGTTGCCACGTCGCCTGCGATCTAAAAAGAAACATTAGTCCCACATGAAAGAAATAAAGAAAAATTATTGCCTATTTAAGATGAAAGCGATTAATCGCTTTTCGTTGCCCGCTGGGCCTAGTACGTCCCCCTTATCGTGTCTCCTGGGTCAACTATACCCGTGGGCCCAATAAGCTTCGTCCGCGTTGTTCGGGCCACGGAGGCACTCACGTGGGTCCGTGTCGGCCCACATGGCATCGCCACCTGTCCGCGTAGCACCACATTTATAGGCGCGGGTCTTGTGCGTATAAACCCCCTTTTGAGAATTTTTATTTCTATAAGTTCTTCAATAATTCCTGAAAAATCAAAATAAAATCCACAAAAATATATAAACTTGTAAAATTCATAGCTTTCAATTTAAAAGGCCTTTTTGACTCAAATTTTCTCCATTGGATCACAAATTATTTTTCTTTAATCCCATGCCACTTGAAATAGAAATTTTATCAAGAAAATATGATGATTTCAAACTAATACTAAATTAACCCTTTAAAGTTCTATTTTGATTCATCCCATCATTCTCTTCTTCTAATCTCTTCTTTTAATCATCCACTAAAGTCAAAATAAAATCAAGGAAAATGGTTAATTTCAAGTTGTTTGACCTTGCAAAAGGTTAAACATCAATAAAACACATAAGTAACCCTAAATAATGCAAAATGTGGACTTTAGTAAAATGACATGAGACGGAACGAATCGATGTGGTCGTTAATTGCACACCGATTTGTGTCAACAATACAAACTAAACTTACCAATTTGATGAAAATATCTGGAATTGAGGGGTATAATGGTAAATAAGGGTTGAATCCATAGGGAAATAAGGTATTTTTGAGAGCTCTTTTAGAATTTGACCAAATCGGACGATGAATTGGTGACAGAAATTAGGAATAATGGTGGATTTAGAAAGATAACTCAAATATGTATCCACAGAATCAAAAATCACTCGATTCGAATTAGTATTCGCGGAAAAATCAAATAGCGAAGTCGGATGAAATTTTTGAAAATTGGAAGAACAAAAAACTGAAGTTAACGATGAAATTAAACTAAATTACGATCCTAAATTATAAATTGATGATACACGATGAAAGATTAGAGGAAAAACACGTATTCTAACCCGAGATAGTGATCGAAATGATCGATTAATCACCGGATCAAGGCTTTTCATTTCTGCGATTTTAAGAGCGAGCATCAGGTGTTCTAGAGATGAATTCTTCTTAATTGATTGACGAAATCTCACTATTTAATCACTTCGTGAATGCAGAAACAAGTCTAGAAGAGATTAGAAGCAAGAGATTCAAAGATGGAGGGGTGTAGATAGACCAATTTGATGAAATCATCCAAGAATATCTTACAAAATTGAAGAACACCTTAATTTATAGGTGATTTGGGCATAACTGTCGGATGGAGGCGTTTAATCTTCATCAACAGTCCAGACTAATTGTGTGAGGGCGAACCGTTATGGTTGAATCTCAGCCCTTGGATCGCTGATGGACGTTCCCGATGATGCCTCGTGATTGATTCGTCGTGTAACGCCTTCTGTTCGATCTTTATCGAACGGATGAGATATCTCCACGTGTGTATGCGTTATAAAATCGCCTTGAAAATGTATCCATTGGATCGCGATCTGACGCCTCTGATGTGTTTCATCGCGATTAATCTGGTGAACCTTGCATCCACTGGATCGACGCTTTGCAATCACATCCGACGCACCACGTAGCTTCAGGTCACCTGAAATTAAAAGCAAAAAGGGGAACATAGTCCCACACGAGAAAAAAATAAAATGAAAGGGATTGGTTTATAAGACGTGACGAAAATATAAGGTTTGTGAATTCCGACTACAGAATGCTTATATGTACTATAACGCTTATGTATGAAATATATTATATGTATATGTGTCACATCCGCGCCATGCAGGCGCTCGCGTGGGTCTTCGTGGCTCTGCCACGTGGCCTTGCGTGCCACGTCGCATCCACGTGGGTCCCGTGCGAAATAAACCCCCCTTTTTAAAAATTTTTAATTGTTTTTTAAACGATTTAAAATATTTTCCCCTCCAATCTTTTTAAACAATCTCGTTTATTTTCCCCTCCAAAATATTTGCATTTTCATCGTTCCTCTCTATGTTTCGACCCTCTATTCAGTATATAGTTTTTGTGATTAATGTAAGAACTTAAAAATATTGCGGTTAGTCATCGCACCGATTGGATATCTCTAATACTTTGGAGGAGTGGTCCAGAGATGGCTGAGGGGGAGAGATAAAGAGTCATAGAGGATTTTGTTGGGTCTCCCAGCCGATCGCCGGCGCCGGAGAAGACGAAGTCACACTGCCAAGAACACACGCACACACACGAACTGGACGCGAACGCGATGGAATTTTGTGCTGCCAAGGGCGCAGCTTTTCTGATCTTCTTCATCACTATTTATAGAAGGGAAACATGCTTACAGTAGCTACCTAAAACGAGAGCGTCCGAGAGCTTCTCGCGTCGTGCATTGGTGCGTGTTCATCCCCACGCCGCACGACGCGCATCGCCTCCGCATGCTCTGGCGCGTGGGAGCGAATCCGGCCACGGCCACTACGCGTGCACGCCGTCCACAGAAGACGGGGCTCGTGCCCATGCATGAAACAAACAAATGCTTGATTATGTACATAAGCTAAGTAACGTGCCAAGGCTTAATGTGCCTAACAGATTTTACTTTGGATGTAACGCAATCCCATGGAAAAACCTAAGAATTTCACTGGCGGCTGGCGTCAGTGCTCTCCTCCCCGACTCGGTTTGACCTCCGGGAGAAGAACCCTGCCATGCGGCGGGCCCATGACTTCGTTGACTTTTCATGTCCCTTTTTCGGCTGCTTCGCCAGCTGCTCCCGGAAACTGCGTGCCTCGACGATGTGTCTGTCGATGTCGAGGGAGATGCGTCTGATTTCGTATCCATCCAGGAGAGAGACGGAGCCGCTTCGAGTGAGAGGCGGCTGGGAAGTACTTCTGGCCGCGGCGGCGTCTGCTTCGAGCTTGTGGCGAGATGGGCGGCGCTGTTTGAGCGCAGCAGCGGCGGCGCAGGTTTCAAAGGGCTGGACGAGGCGGCCGGCGGTGGCGCGCTGGTGCCACGCCCAGGCGGCGGCCTTCGTCAGCGCCATATCCTCTCCTGCGCGAACGATCTTGCTTCTTGTCATAGCTGATTTTTGCCACGTGGCGGCGCTCCAAGTTTCTTTCACCCTCTCAACTGCAGAAGATGGAGATTACGCACTGTCTAGCATGGAGGCGACTTGATAGCTTATAAAAGAAGCTCAAAGCTCCACCATCATCAGTAGACGATTGAAAAAGTCAACTCGAAGCTGAGCATGCATCACATGGAGATTGAAAAGCCGGCTCGAAGCTGAGCATGTATCACGTGGAAGATTGAAAAGTCCGCCCACCCGATTCTTTCGTCCAACGGTGCTTCTCCCCCGCCGGGTCACCGTTCACGCTCAGGCAACCATCGGTGATGACAAACGTGGGCCCACCTCATAAACAATCTTGTCCTCCAGGTGTCTAGCTGTGTTCTTTTCGCCGTTCCTGAGACCCATCTTCTAGAGAGAGACAGAGGGAGATAACACAATATTCTTGTTGTCGGGGCAATTTCTCCACGTGCAATACGATTATTGTCTTTTCAACCTCGACAGATTTCTAACGCGACGTCTTGGTCCCGGAGACACGTTTTGGTCCCGGCGAGAGAAGTTCAAGCGTGATGAACTGCTGACTTTTCAAACTCCAAACGGCGATCCCGCGGCAACCCGGAGATATTTTTCTGCAGTGGACCTCCTATTTAAAGAACCCAGAAGCCAGAATTGTCATAGCCTGGGCACATCGCGAATCCAGAGCCATAAAGCGGCAGAGAGATAAGAGAGGAAATAACTGTTCTTTCTTCTCCCGGGTAGTCTCTTCCAGCTCATTCTTCCTCTTGCCATCGGGATCACTGACTTGGCGACATACTCTCCAGTGAAAACACAGAGAGAGACAGAGAGGCAGAGAAGGAATCATGGGCCATTCAATATCGCCGAAATCGGGGATCGGAAGGAGCAAGAGCGTCAGCCGAAAGACGACCGACAGTGCGAGCAGAAGCCAGAACACTACTGACAAAGCAGGGCGGCTCATCCTTCCCTTTGAAACGGGTATCGCCGTCCCCGCCGCAACTCCCAGAAGACGACGCCCTTCTCGCAGCGAGATCCAAGCAGACATTGCCAGGTATCATTCCCAACGGTCCCTCTCTCGAGGCGCTTCCCTTTCTCTCCTTGACGTGTACGAGATCGGGCGTATCTCCGGCCACCTGGAAGGCTTTAACCTCGAGGTTCCTACTCACAGGCAGCAGCCAGTAAAGATTCCGGCGAAGTCCCCGCAGTTCTGGAGCAGCCTTGCGGGGAGGTTTTGGTCTTCCAGGTCGAACTGCACCCTCAAAAAAGCAGTCATTGTTCCTCAACCGCCGTTGGCTGCCCTTCCGGCAGTTGCTTGCTGATAAACAATTCAGCTCTTTTGAAATTAATCTTTTTTAAGCGGACATTGATCTTCGCATCATGCAAGAAATCGGGCATCATCTCTGCCATTAGTATTTCACGAAAGTACCCAAAAGTTGAAAGATTTTGGATTCTCTTCTGCAAATCATACAAAACTTGTTTATCTACAATTAAATGTTAAAATGGAGAAGGTTTGCATGTGAAGGAGAATTAAAAAAATTATTTGGTAAGATTTTATTGCGCGGAAAATTCTTACATTCCTAATATGTCTCGATTTTCTTCTCCAATATACCCTTCTATTTTCCATATTTCTCCTCCGTGTATCTATTCATATTATTTGCTCTTGTTTTTAACTTTATTATGACTCTCCTAAGAGTCGAGGAGATGACTATATACAAGACTACTTATTTAAATCAATCATAATTCTCTTCCATTTAAAAAAAAGATTTGGCAAATTTCTAAATTGTTTTTGGACTCTGCTATCCGGGCAACCTGGTTGCCCCGAAGGAATCTGGGGCAACCAAAGGAATCTTGGGAAAAATTCCTTTCCCGCCTGGGCATCCAATTAAACGGGAACTCGGCCTCTTTCTCTCTCTCTCTCTCTCTCTCTCTCTCTCTCTCTCTCTCTCTCTCTCTCCCCATCGACTGTGGCTCTCTCTCTCTCTCTTCCATCGCCCAGCCCGGCCGACGCCTCTGTCTCGCGACAGGCTCCCGCCGAGGCCACCGCCCCGGCCGCCTCCCGCTGTCACAGCCAGCTCTCTCTCTCTCTGTCTCTCTCTTCCATTCCAGCCGGCTCGGTGAAATCCTTTGTGGACTCTACGAATTGGGCGAAATCCGGCTTGGCGAAATCCTCTCGGGAAAATGCAGGAAAGGAGAGGAGAGGTGAGTATCTTGTTCATATATCTTGATGCACGAAATGCAGGAATCGTTTTGATGTTGTCGAAGGACGATCACGAGATAAGTTATCCCAAGCTAGTCTTTTCACCAAGTTTGCCGTAACAACAATGGATCCCCTAATAACTGATGCTCTTCAAATACTCACACATTATGCCCATGGACTTCTCAGAGCTGAATCAGGATTGTCACTTTCATATACATGTGTCGCAGATCAATCCAACAACCAGGGATATTTTCGAATTAGTCACAAAGACAACCCACACAAATTCCGTGTTGTCAGGATATCCCTTGGCTCGGTTGAGCAAAGTACATGCTCCTATAGGAAGCAGATATGGCATGGTATTATATGCAGACACATGTTGTGTTGTTTTCGTCACAATAACATACTTTCATGCCCTGTATCAATGTTTAATGAGCGCTGGAGAAAGGACTTTAAAACTTTGGGTATCCAGTCTGTTGTCATTGATACTGCGTTGGGTACACGACCCAAATCCTATGTTGGGGGTACCCAAAGATTAAGTGAAGATCAGCGTCTATCTGAACTAACTTCTCTGACAAGGCCTATATTGCACCGTTCAATTGGATCTGAGAGCACATTTCAGCTATACAAGGCTTCTATGATCGTTTTGGGAGAAACTATCGAAAGGAACCTACAGACATCGCAACATTTTGCGTTTGATTTAGAGGAAGATATTGCTAGAAATCCATCAAAAACTCATTGCAAAGGACGGCCCAAAATAGGGCAGAAGCGCTACGCAAGCATGACAGAGACATTGCAAAGTAAAGCGAAGAAGCCGAGGGGTGTCAATTGCTCCACCTGCGGGCAGCAAGGGCATAACACCAGAACTTGTAAAACTGCCTCCTCATCGGGCATCGAGGTATGCACAATGTTTTTTCTCAATTAATTCCCCCAATCCATGAGATTTTTGGTTTGTTTCAGATTGCAAGGTGATGCCCTTGTAGTAAGCAGTGCGTTGAATTTATCCATGTGAAATCTTTAATTATTTCTTGAATTGAGGATTTTATTTTGATATATCATCTTTCGTAGGGGTGCCCATTGATAAGGTGGCATTGGTCAATCAGTAAGTTCGGAATTATTTTGGGAGGAAATTACTCGAGCTGACCCTAAATGAACTCTTCATCTTCCGATTCATGTATGCATGATTCATTAAAATTTACTTCTGAAGGCTGCCAATGACTTCTGCCAATGACTTCTGAAGCAGATTTTAAGCGCCGACGGGAAGATTCCAAATATCTTGGAAGAAGGTGGGGAGGCGGCGGAAGAGGCGGAGGAGGTGGCGGAGGCGGAGGCTGAGGCGGAGGCCACTTCTTCTACTTCCCCGGAGGTGGGGGTGGATCCGGGAGCCGAGAGGGGGAGGCCAAGGCGTCGATTTCTTTTTTTCTTTTTTTTTGGCGTTTGGATGGCTGAAAAACTTATTATTATTGAAAAACTTATTAAATTGTGCAAATTCTCCGGCAAACTCAGAGGCCGCCCGCATGTTCAGTGAGAACAAGCGAGAGTATAATCGTAGAGTGCAGGAGATTGTTGAGCAAAAGACAAGCGAGAGTATATCTATTCAGTGTCATTTCACTTCTGAAGAAAACTGTTGTATCTTTGTCTCGGTCTTCATCAAAATGAAAAAAAAGAAACGCCGAATGGCATTTGATACACTTCAAAATCATCAACATCATTAGTTGGACGGCGTACATCAACATCATTCCTAAGAAACAAATTAACGAGCAAGCTGAATTACATTAGGAAACAGATTCGCTAGAGGACTTGTCCTGGACTTGGACGGCGTACTGCAGTTTCCAGAGCACGTCATCGATAAGTGGCCGATTGCTGAGATCGTCCGACGTGCAACCGAGTGCTAGCTCGACTGCCATCTTCATAGAGTCAACTGAAAAGGTTCCAATGATAGTGGGGTCCGCAACCTCGTTGAGCGACGACCCTCCGTCTTCTTCTAGGGCCTTCTCTAGCTGCCACGTGTCTGAAAGTGAGGATCCCTCCGATAATCGACAGTCTGCGCCTAGACGTACTTACCCAGGAATGCAAGCTTTTGTTGCTGTAGTGTTTTGCTGCTGCAACCGGAGCATAAGAACAAAAAACATTCTTAGTGACTTTCGTATCTAGTTGACCTGTTTTTAGTAGACTCCTCATCAGAAAAATTTATAACAGTATTACAATATATTGAGTTTAACTCTCACAAATACTAGAAGTAAAGAATACCGGATCAATATTTTTAGGACTCTGCTGATATAAATAGAGAACCAGTTAGACTAAATTTTGACTGACCATTTCTTGAACTGATTCTACAATATATTGAGACTAAATATTGAGCCACAGTGACCATTTCTTGTACTGATTTTCCTTCTGTGCATCATTGGCATAAAAAAAATAACTTCATATCAAATAAAAAATTATTAACCCAACTTATAAGAAGGTAAAGAAGAAATCAATGCCAGAATTTTCTCAATAAAGTTGTCAGCGCATCATTGATTAATTTTCATCACAACAAAGAACATGTGAGACTCTAAATTAACATTATAAAGTGGGATTGATCTGTTACCTGAACCCTGAATATAATTCCTATTTCTAGTCCTAAAAGGGACCTGTTGGATCCTCGTGTTCACAAACCCTATTTCACCACTTTCTATCTGTGCCAGAGAATGAGAACATTAGGGTTCTAGAAAATCACCGCACAAATTTTAAGAATAATCCAAACTGTACCATTTTTAAAAGTAGAAAACCACCATTTTGTGAACAGAAATCAGGAAGAATCCAATTTTGAAAGTTTAATAATCTCACGTAGGTGTTGAGCTGTCGCACGAAGCTAGAGAAGTTACTATGTTTGAAATACTGGGGTAGAAGCAGACTCCAGGAGACCATCGCGTCGGTGCAGGGATCGTGGACCATGTCGTAGCATTTGCTCAGGAACGGAGGGAGTAGTGGGTTATCGAGCACGGCGGCCGCTAGTGGCACAGAAGGCGCGGGGACGAGAAAGAAATTTGAGGAGGTTGATTCTCCTTCCGTCATTCAGCAACATCAAAGCATTTGACTTCTGAAGCAGCTTTTTTCTTTGCCAGATCCTCGCCAGATGCGGATCGGAGGTAGGGGCGGATGCGGGAGCCGAGAGGCCTCGATTTCTTTTTCTTTTTTCTGTGTTTGGATGGCTCATGGCTTAAATACCGGTTGCCCCAGATTCCTTCGGGGCAACCGGTTGCCCGCGTAGTAGAGTCCATTGTTTTTTTATCAAACTTATTGACTTTCCCTCGCATGATACCCATTCTCATTGGTTAATGGGCTTTAAATGATAATATTACGGTTATTTACAAATTTACTAGATTCTTCATTTTTCACGAGATTAATTTCAAGGATAATTTTTCGTTTATGCTGAATATCGCTTGCTTATCACAATTATTGAAGGAGCAGGTAATATTGAAGGCCACATTAACTTCAAAACCTTATTCTTAGGAATTCAGTCTGAACCGCTGATGAACATTCAATGTAGGCAAACCCTGGAGATGAAAGTATGGCCTCTTATAACTATACATAATGAAGACAATAAAAGGTATACCAGCGCATACAGAAAGTGATGAGAAAATCAAAATGGAAGAATTTTCACATTAGATAAATGAAATGAATGCTAGAGAGTGGCATAAAAGACAAGGCAAAAGAAAGAGATGAGGCATGTTAATCCTATTAAATGGCTTGTTTGTTTACGACAAGAAGGATTCTTTAAGAATAGAAACTGTTTTCTTAGTTTTTCTCTAAGAGCTATAGTTTCATGTCTGAGCATGCATTCTTTTTGTCATCACTACAACGATATACAAACAAAATGGAACAAAATCAATAGTACCATATACCCTTACAGCAATTGGAATATCCTTCCCATCCTCTGCTAGTGTTTGAAATCTCTCCAAAATATCACTTTATGTATTGAGATTCATAAGTTTTGGTGTGTCCATTTTCGTTATGAATATTTTGATCATCCTATTAACAATAATTTGGTAGAATCTCATACATCTATTATATTCAATTCGAACAATCCTAACTTCATGCGTTGTCTTTCCATCCCAAATTTGAACCAGTACAATACCGAGGAAAATGAACTAAAAAATGGTACATATTGACATAACGAATCTGTGTAGTCGTTGAAAACAAACGAAACTTAATTACCAAACTTACCAATTTTAAGATTAACTCACAAACTGATTCGTATAATGATAAATAAGGGTCGAATCCACACAGATTTAGCAAAATTTTACATCTATTATTGATTTTTGATCAAATTGAATGCCGAAATGAGCGAAGAAATTAGAGATTTTAGTATTTTTGGTAAGAAAACTCCAAGAGAAATTCATAGAATACAAAATCTCTTAATTTGAATTAGTATTCATGGAGAAATCACTGAGTGAAATCAAGTTAGAAAAATTGATTGTGAAGAGAGAGAAAACACTAAAAGTTTGTAAATTTTGACAGCTACTGAAATACCATCACAGCTATTGGAATATCCTTCCCATCCTTTGCAAGTGTTTGAAATCTCTCTAAAATAGTACTTTTAGGTGTTTAGAATCATTAGCTTTGGTGTGTCCATTTTACTCATGAATATTTTGATCATCCTATTAAGGATAATTTGGTGGAATCTCATACATCTAGTATATTGAATTCGAACAATCCTAAGTTCATGATTTTTTTCCCATCCCAAATTTGAATAAGTACAATACAAAGGAAAATGAACTAAAAAATGGTACACATACATTGTTAATGGATGTGCATACGTTAGGTATCCCTTTGACCTTTTTAGAGGGGTTAGCATAACATGCAGTTGGGCCATGGACCATTATTTGGTGTAGCACAATTGTGAGCTCAAAAGGGTTGTCACATTGGCGGTAAGGAGACGAAGGTGAGTGAGATCCCATCAAAGCTAATGGAAGAAGAAAATGGTGTCAAAGAAATCAATAAATACGTGGTCTATAGAAATCCTATAGCATGATGGTAAGCAATACAGTTTTATTACTGATAACACGCTTTGTGTATGTGTAAATATATTATTCATAAGTGATTTTAATGAATAAATTATGTCATTATGATCCATGTTGTCATGCTATTACTATATCTTCATAAATCCCTTGCCATTTTTCTCCAGTTATAAAAATCTAGTTTTATGGCTAAATTTTATGCAAGTAATGAGTTTGACTCTTTCAAGATCAAATATACCTTTCTAAGCATATTTGATCAAATTATCAAATATAATTTTATGCATATTTTATTGATAATTTAGAACTTGAAACTTGAAACGATTGAATTTTGAAGAATAAAGAGAAGAATGAGGAGATTGTGATCTACATGTAATGTATAAGTTGATCTATGTTTTGATTTTCCAACACAATCTAGTAATATTTACAAGAAAGCTCTTTGATTCCCTTTATAATAGTAGAACTCAATGACATAGAAATAAATAATATAACTAATAATTTATTGAGGAAAATTTGATAGAAAAAGCGATTTATATTTTTGAAGATATTGATCTCTAAAGGCTTAAAGATTTTTCCAAAATTTTTTGGGATTCTTACAAATTTATTTTCATGCAAAAAGGCAAAATGGAGGCCAATGATGTGCAGCCATTGAAACAGCTAGGCAAAAGTTACTTAGGAGGCATTGATATAGAGTTTCTTTAGTGCTTATCCTAGGCTCCTAAATGGTAACATGTATTGCTTATTTCAAGGCCCGCACGGAACTTGCATGCACTTATGGCACTTTTTCAACACGTATGTGGCTTCACATATCAAGAGGGTCATTAGTGGATATTAAGGTGCCCAAGGGGGCCAATTTCGAATGGTCAAAATTATTTTCCATTAGATAACTTCAAAAAAATTCAAATTTATTTCTATGCGGGACAATGTTAATGTCTGTGTGGGATTCTTGGTGAGCCAAAAGCACACTGATCAGATGATGACATAGATAAGGAGCTTCACATTCTATTCAAACAAAACCATTGTAATGGCCAATTCAATCATGCTTATTGATTTGACTAAGTGATCATTGACAAAATGATTAAGTGTGATCGTTGAAATATACGATCCTCGGTCAAACAAAATTTATAATTTCAAACTCACGATGATTAAAAATTAGAAATCATGTACAACGATGAGATCGCGTAAAACCACAGAGAACACGGTTGACTTTTACGAAAGAGTTGACTTGGTCAAACTTAAGTCTAATTAGGATTTTTAAGAAATAAAAATGATATATTATCAATGGAAACAGTACTAATATATAAGAGAATAGAATTTAAAATTTTTGAAAAAAATTTGGAGAAAAAAAGTCAAATGTCAATGTCAAAGTGTTGACTTTGACCTAACTTTGACTTTCTATAAAATCAGAGAGGAAAAAAAGAAAAATATTATGAAAATTATATTTTTAGAAACTAGAGAGAAAGAAGAGAAATTTTGATATAAAAGTTCATGATTTTTAGAGAAGAATTAGATTTATTGTGATTTTTCCAAAATCAACAAATAGAAAATCACCAAAACTAAAGGTTTTGGCCAAAATCTTTAACTTGACTGGTCAAATTATATCCAAATCGAGAAAATCACCTATGAATAGAAATCTTATGATTAGAGGATTCTAAAGAAACCAAAGTTGGTAACTTTTACCACGAATATTTTAAGTAATTGCCCTTGAAAGACAATTCCCAAATTTAGATTGATTTTGAATAGCAGTTGGTGAAAAGACAAATCGAAAAGGTCAAATCTGAATGAAAATTTACGAATCAGATATCTACCAAAATCTGATTAAATAAGGAATCTAATGAAACCAAATTCATTCGAATGGGACTAAACATTAGCAAGAAACCCTTGTTTGGGAAATCAACAAATATTCCAGTGAAATTTGGGCGAAATGACAAAATCTATGATTCCTAAACTCTAATTACCTATCTAAATCCAATCTAGACAATCTAAATTGCAAGGATTACAAAGGAATCACACTAATAACTTGATTGACACGAAGATTAAGCCTCAAATTTCTTTGATTGCTGAGAATTTATTTGATTCCTTCTTCGTCATGATTTCAGCGTTCAAGGGGCAATTTCCAAATGTTTTATCACAATCATTCGTGATTTACTTGCCTCAATCCATGCGCGATTGAGTCTAGAATGCAAGAGAATCATGAAGAACTCAAGCTCTTCCTTCAAAAATGTTTAATTTCACGTTTCATAAAGAGTTAAATATTTTCAAAAGAGAGAACATTGATGTATTGAAGATTTAATCGCGATAAATCCGGGCTCGTCTGTTTCACTTAGGGAGGCTTGAATGGCCACGCAGATGTCATGTCACACGTGATAAGTGGACCACGATCCCACGACACGCGGCTCCATTTCTCCTTCATTTCCACCATTCAATCTTCATCGGAGCATCCTCAAGTAGCCGCATGTCACTCCACGAGTCGCCGATTGCGAAATTAAGTGGCAGCCATTGGATTTCACTGATGAGATTGATTGCCACACATTCATCACATGTGTATGATCAGAATATGGTGCACCAAAATCCACGAGATCGACGCGCGCCCTTTCACGCACTTTAATCCACCACTTATCGAGATGCCACGCCTTCATACATAAAGAACACTTTAGTCTCACATGACGAAAATCGGAGGATTCGTTGCCTATAAAAGAATAGACTCCACTGTGAGTTTGCATCGCCCAATGGGCCTAGTATGCCCCCCTTCACTCTCCTAGGCCCACTATACTCGTGGGCCCAATAAGTTTAGCTTGATTAATCCTTCGCACCACGCAGGTTCCCTCGGTGGGTAAGTGCAGGCCCAGGTGGTGCTGCCACATCAGCTTCGTGTCGGTCCCACGCTTAATATACCCCTTTTTTAGCAAATTTTTATCTCTAAAAATTCCTGAAAAATCATTACAAAATTCTAAAAAACTTCATTTTGAGAACTCCTTTTTGCATGAAATTTTCTTCATTGGGTCAAGAATTTGATCCTCTTTAAATCTGCTCTGAAATAAAACATTAGACAAAAAATAGAATTATCAGTGAATTAATTCCTATTTGACTTTTAGAGTCAACTAAGGTAATTCCCTCTTTACTCTTCTTTTCTTCTTCTTCTTAAACTTTATGCATTCACTTAAATCCAAAAATATTTAAAACCAAAATGTTAGATGAAACATAAGTGGTTTGACCCTTGAAAAGGTCAAACACACTTAAAACACATAAGAATGCTCCATTGATAAAAATATAGAATTACATGATTTGGCATTAAATTGAAGAAAATTTCATTTTAAGACGATAACATGCATCATATAGCTTGAAAGTATGCATTAATAATAGTTAATTATGATGAAAACAAGAGTTAAATATGCATGTTATCACACCCCCAACTTCAATCATTGCTTGTCCCTAAGCAATGGAAATATAAAGGATGTGTCATAGGACTAAAAAATGCCCTCAGAAGATCATGGGTTAAGCATTGATAGAATCTGAAATGAATGTTCTACCTTAAATAATGTCAAGAAGAAGGTAGTGCACTAGAAACTTTAGGGTCACGATATTCTTCTGGCGAACACTTTAATCCACCAAATGAACTAAGAATTTGACAGAACGAATCGATGCGGTTATTAATTGCACACCGACTCATGTCCAAAATAAAGCCAAACTTACCCATTTAATGATTTAATCACGAATTGAAGGGTATAATGGTAAATTAGGGTCAAATCCATGGAGAAAAAAGGGATTTTTGAGAGATCTTTTAGAATTTGATCAAATTGGACACTAAATTGAGGTGATAAATTAAGGAAAATGGTATATTTGAAAAGATAATCAAAGACGAATCCACGAAATCAAAAATCACTCGATTTGGATTAAGATTCGCGAAGAAATCGATGAATGGATTAGAGAGAAATTTCCGAATGCGAGTTTACGAAAAATCCAAAATTAAAGACTTAATTAATGAAATCAATGATCCTAAATTACAAATTAATGATACATGACGAAAGATTAGGAGGAAAAAACGTAATCTAACCCAAGATAACAATCAAAATGATCCAATTAATCGCTAGATTCAAGGCTTTTCATTCCGCAATTTTGAAAATGATCGTCGGTGTCCTAGAGACAAATTCTCCCTAATCGATCAACAAAATCTTACTTTCAACCAGTCCGTGGACACGGAAATGAGTCTAGAAGCGATTGAAAGCAAGAGATTCAAGGATGAAGATGTTTAGATAGATCAATTGAGCGAAATCATCGAAGAATATATAAAAATGATCGAAGAACATATCAATTTATAGTGCTTTTGGGGGTAGCCGTCCGATGGGGAGTTTAATCTTCGATCAACGGTCCAGATTAAACGCATGAGTGCGAATCGTTACGGTTAAGTTCTGTCCATTGGATTGCAGATGGACACACAAGATGAAGCCTCGTGATCACATGAAGTTGATTCGTCGCTTAATGCCTTCCGTTCGATCTTCATCGAACGTCTAAGATATCTCCACGTGTCCACAGAAGTCCATCGAATGCGTTTAATCTCAGCTGTTATAACTCCCTTGATGAATGGCTGAGATTAAACATTTTGAAATACGAATCGTCGTCCAATTACAATGCGTCGTGTACCCCTTCACTTAAGTGACGATCGACAGTTTAGTTTTAATGCTCGATCAGACGCTCCGCATGTCATCACGTCACTTGTGCATAAAACCGAAAACAAATAGTCCCACATGGCAAAAAATCAAAGGAATACACATGTATATAAGTAATGCGTAAATAGCGAGTTAGCTTAAATCCTCAACTGGATGCTCCCTCCTTATTCACATACGTGCACACATGCGTACTCGCACTCATGCACACATGTACATGTGTGCGACAGTTGGTGGTCTCATAGATCGCCACGTGGCGCTGCTATTTTTATTCACGCCACATCAGATGCCACGTCATCACGTGATAATAAAATATATTTTTTAAAACTTTAATTCAAAATAAATCGAATTAAATTCAAGTAAATTTTCGAAAAATTCCAGGAAAATCCCAAAAAATTAGAAAACTCATAACTTTCAAAATTCAACTCCAAATTAATCCAGATTATTTTCATTAGATCAGAAATTCAATTATCTATGATTATAAAAATTCAAAATATTTAAATAACCAGAGAATTAATTTTGATTTCAAAAATACACTCTCTTCTACTTGAAAAACAAAACTTAGAAAGATAAGAGAGTGTATATAAATAATTTCTCCTAGATTTAACATTCAGACCTAATGATAATCTCAAATTTATATGGGAATAATATAATCTAAAATCTAATCTTAAAAATACAAAATTATCCCTAAAATAGTATATTTTGAGATTATCACTTAAAATTATATGAAATGATAGAAATGCACTCATAGTATGATAACATGCATAAAAATGAAATGTTTTATGCCTTAATTTGCATCAATAATCATCTTTTTGGATGTTAAGATTGCATGTTATCAGAATTCCTCTTGCTCTATATACTAATAAAGATATAAATGAACTTAATAAAATGATTCACCTTACCAAGTAAATTGTCAATTTCCCCTTGCACTATGGAAACAAATGATAAAAGCGGCAAGAAGTAGAAAAAGTATCATCCTTTCCCTACATAATGGATATAAAATAGAATCAGCTCAAACACATGGGAGGTAGCTTACCATTCTAATTATAATGGTGCTCATCCTACCCATGTATCGTCATTAGTAGACATTCATCTTATTTCCCCCAAAGAGGTTTTGGTATCTCTATGGATCAGGGAGTTCCACTCTGTTAATAATAGTAGTGCCTAGAAAAGTATGATACTAGCTACAACTTGCAATGGAGGGCGTAAGGATGTGCGTGCAAAGAGTAATCAACTCAAGATTTAGAAAGGAGAATGAGTGGATGAGAAGTATAGAAATTTTGAAAAATCATATTATAAGCTTGAGTACATTCTTAGATTGGACTTTATGGCTCCCCAAAAGAATACCTAGATCCATTGTTTCCATCGACTCTACAACCTCCCTAACATGACACTTAAGATGTCTCTTCCCATGGTTTGACTAAAGCATTTGAGTGTCTTCATATACTCTATGTTTTTCATGTTTCATGTGATTTTGGCAACATCATGTTTGATGTTCACTGATAACATGCAATCTTAACATGCAAAAATATGACTATTAATGCAAATTAAGGCATAAAACATTCTATTTTTATGCATGTTATCATACTTTGAGTACATATCTATCATTTCATATAATTTTAAATGATAATCTCAAAATGCACTATTTTAAGGATAGTTATGCATTTTTTAGAACATATTTTAGATTAAGATTATTCCCATCTATATTTTTTTATAATAATTGGGTTTTAATGCTAAATAATAAGAAAAAATAATTTTTCTATTTACCCATTTATTTTTTCTAAGTTATAATTTTTAAGAGAAATGAGTATTTTTAAGTAGACATTTATTCTCTTGTTATTTAAATAATTTCACTTTTTATAATGATAAATAATTTAATTTTTGATCCAATGAAACAAATTTGGATTAATTTGGAGTTGTATTTTGAAATATATGAATTTTCAAATTTTTAGGAATTTTTTTAGAATTTTTCTGAATTTTTTCTAAATTTTTTTAAATTTAAAATCGATTTATTTAATTAAAATCAATTTTATAAATCGCACAAGTGATGTGGCCAAATCTGGAGCGTCTAATCAAATCGCGATCGACGACCCAGGCAAGGGATGATGTGGCAACAAGTGGAGCGTCCGATCCGCGATTAAATCGCGATCGTCAATCGACGCCTAAGGCGTTGGTACATGGCACATTCTTATTTGTCGACAAATCATTTTCAAAATAATTTAATCTCAGCCGTTGATCTAAAGAGTTATAACGGTTGAGATTACAACCGACAAAAACGCATCCCAAGCGTTAGACCAAGATCAGACGGATGGCGTTTCATGTGTTTCTTCTTTACGCGCGATGTGACGAAAACTCGGCGGTCCATCTCTAATCTAACGGCCACGACTTAATCGTAATGATTCACATTAATACGTTTCATCAATGCCGTTGATTGAAGATCACACGTATCATCGGACGGTTACGCCCAAATTCACTATAAATTGAGATGTTCTTCGACATTGTAATGCATTCTTGGATGATTTTGATTAATCGAACTATCTAGACACCACCATCCTTGAATCCTTACTTCCAATCACTTCTAGACTCATTTCCGCATCAGACAGAGTGGCTGGAAGTGAGATTTCATCGATTGAATAGGGAGAATTTACCTCTTGAACACCAAAGATCGTTTTCAAACTCGTGGAATGAAAAGCGTTGAATCCGGCGATTAATTGGATCATTTCGGGGATGAGGAACCTACATGAAGCGTGCATGGATTTTTGACGAGACTCGATGACTTCAAAGAGGCAAAGCCATCCCGAAAGAGAGCATGGAGAAGTACGCGGAGCTCTGGGAGTCAGCCCGGAGGAGACAGGATGAGCAATCGGTGGAGTAAGGTCACTAATTGAGAGCGTCAGTGAGTTAGATCAGAAGCTCGTGTTTGAACTTTGATCTGATTATCCTAGACAATTAGTAATTTCTACTGGGGGACTAACAAGGTGAGGAGTAACTCTGAGAGGACGCTCTCCTCCTAGGACTGGTGGATGGGGTTTGAATACCCTATCTAGTATAAAAAAATATTGTGTATGAGTGACATGAGTTGTGATTCTAGAATCCTTCCTCCAACCCTTGATGGCCCTAACTACGCCATGTGGAAATCAAGAGTCGAAGCCTACACTATGAGAAAGAAGTGCACGATATAGAATGTCATTGTGAATGGCTTAAAATCTGTCTTCGATGACTTCACTAAATAAGAGAAGGAGGTTAATGTTCAGGCAAGAAACATACTTCTTGCCACTATAGATAGTACATCCCACAATAAAGTCTCTAGTTGCAAGACAGGCGAAGGAGATATGGGACCATCTTACCGTAGGAAATGAGGGGACCTCCCAAGTACGAGATACTCAAGTAGGCATATTAGTAAACGACTTTGAGCTGTTTACTTAGAAGATAGGTGAAACAATTAGGAAAATGTCTAGAAATTTCAATGCTTTAATCAATGAGTTGAAAAATATAAATAAGGACAATTCAACTTTATAAAAAAATAGGAAGTTTCTGAAAGCATTATCTCCCGAGTAGAAAATGAAGGTTAGTCATTCACCAATTGGATATCTCTAATACCTCGGAGGAGTGGTCCAGAGATGGCTGAGGGGGAGAGATAGAGAGTCATAGAGGATTTTACTTTGGATGTGAAAAACCTAAGAATTTTACTGGCGGCTGGCGTCAGTGCTCTCCTCGCCGACCCGGTTTGACCTCCAGGAGAAGAACCCTGCCACGCGTCGGGCCAACGACTTCGTTGACCTTTTATGTCTCTTTTTCGGCTGCTGCGCCAGCTTCTCCCAGAATCTGCGTGCCTCGACGATGTGTCTGTCGATGTGTCTGTCTGATTTCGTATCCATCCAGGAGAGAGACGGAGCCGCTTCGAGTGAGTGGCGGCTGGGAAGTACTTCTGGCCACGGCGGCGTCTGCTTCGAGCTTGTGGCGAGATGGGCGGCGCTGTTTGGGCGCAGCGGCGGCGGCGCGGATTTCAAAGGGCTGGACCAGGCGGCAGGCAGTGGCGCGCTTGTGCCACGCCCCGACGGCGGCCTTCGTCAGCGCCATATCCTCTCCTGCGCGAACGCTCTTGCTTTTTGTCATATCTGATTTTGGCCACGTGGCGGCGCTCCAAGTTCTTTCACCCTCTCTACTGCAGAAGATGGAGATTACGGACTCTCTAGCATGGAGGTAAATTGATAGCTTAAAAAGAAGCTCAAAGCTCCACCATGATCAATAAAAGATTGAAAAGTCAGCTCGAAGCTGAGCATGCCTCACATGGAAGATTCAAAAGCCAGCTCGAAGCAGAGAATGTATCACATGGAAGGTCGAAAACTCCGCCCACCCGATTCTTTCGTCCAAAGGTGCTTCTCCGCCGGCGGGTCACCGTTGACGCTCAGGCAACTATCGGTGATCACAAACGTGGGCCCACCTCATAAACGATCTTGTCCTGATGTCCAGCTGTGTTCTTTGCGCCGTTCCTGAGACCCATCGTCTAGAGAGAGGCAGAGGGAGATAACACTAGATTCTCCACGTGCAATACAGGGCAATTCCTCCACGTGCAATACGATGGGTTATTATCCAAATCTAGCCCCAACTCTCAGATTTTATCCAAATCTAGCCCCAACTCTCGTTTTCTCCAAATCTATCACCAACTCTCAGTTTTTTATCCAAATCTAGCACAGCCGCTATTGTTGACTCTTCCCGATCCAAGTAAGCCAAACGAGATCCACGTAGCAGCCACGTCATAGAAAAATAAATCGAGAGAGAGAGAGAGAAATAGAGAGAGAGACGCGGGAGAGAAACAGAGTGACGGCGATAGAGAGAGAGAGGGAGGCCGGGAGAGGGAGAGGGAGAGGAGAGGGAGGGCTAGGGAGGGCGGGAGAGAAAGGGAGAGAGCGAGGGAGTTCGGGAGAGGGAGGGAGGGAGGGAGGGAGGGAGAGGGGGAGAGAGAGAGAGAGGGAGGGAGAGCGGGAGAGAGAGAGGGAGGGAGGGAGAGCGGGAGGCCGGGAGAGAGAGAGGGAGGGAGGGCGAGGGAGGGCGGGAGAGAGAGAGAGGGAGGGAGAGCGCGTATGCCCTCTCTCTTCTCGCGACGGAAACAATTTCCGTCGCGAGGAGACGAGGAGAGAGGAGAGGGAAGCACGCGAGAGAGGGAGGAGAAATTTTCCTCCTTCCCCTTAAGCGCGCGTATGCCCGCATGCAGGAGAGGAGGAAGGAAGATGGGGAAGAGAGGGGCATCGCGAGAGAGGGAGAAGAGAGAGAGAACGTGGGAGAGAGGGAGAGAGTGAGGGAGGTCGGGAGAGGGAGGGAAGGCGAGGGAGGGCAGGAGAGAGAGGGAGGGAGAGCGGGAGAGAGAGAGGGAGGGAGGGAGAGCGGGAGAGAGAGGGAGAGAGTGAGGGAGGTGGGGAGAGGGAGGGAGGGAGAGCGGGAGGCCGGGAGAGGGAGGGAGGGCAGGAGAGAGAGAGGGGGAGGGAGAGCGCGTATGCCCGCTCTCTTCTCGCGACGGAAGCAATTTCCGTCGCGAGGAGATGAGGATTGAGCGCGGGAGAGAGGGAGGAGAAATTTTCCTCCTCCTTCCCCTTAAGCGCGCGTATGCCCGCATGCAGGAGAGGAGGAAGGAAGATGGGGAAGAGAGGGGCATCGCGAGAGAGGGAGTGATGGAGATGCTCCAGCTCAGCAGAAGCAGTTACGGGAGCGACAGCGACCTCCCGACATTTTCACAAACGCCTTCTTGGCTATTTCTGTTTCTACAGGTAGTTACAGCCTTAATCAGGACCGTCCAATCACGAGGGTTATGACGGTCACGAGGGTGACACGTCAGGAGCGACGGGAGCGGTCTACGATGACCGTTGGAAACGCCTCGCTCTCTCTCCTCTTCTGATTGGTTGGGTGAACTATATAATCATCTAACCTGTTCGATGAAATGTATCCCGTAGAGCGGAAGTTTTTCGCATATAGATCAAGTGTGGTTTTTTGTTTTAATCCTCTCTCTCTATCCCTTCCTCTGATTCGCACACTCGATTGTCCGTGGCGATCACACTCGATAGGTTACCACGATCTTTCATCCAATAATTGGTATCAGAGCTTGTGCTCGTTCCTTCGAAGAAGAGCAATGGCGAAGAAGTTTGCCGATGGTGAAATGGGAGCCGCGACGCCGTCTCTCAAGCTCTCGAAGACGAATTACAGGGTGTGGTCCATGACGATGGAGGTATATCTCGACTCTCACGATCTCTGGCAGACAATCGTCGGAGAGAATCCGACGAAGAAGAAGGATAGGCAAGCTCTGTCGGCGATCATGAGTGGTGTTCCGGAAGAGCTCCTCGGCATTCTTGACGCAAAGAAGACCGCGAAGGAGAACTAGGAGATTCTCCGTCAGCGGAATCTCAGGGTGGATCGCGTAATTCAATTACGCATCCAAGGATTGCGTCGCGATCTTGAGGTACTCACCATGGGAAAGTCTGAGACGGTCGTGGATTTCGCGATGAAATTCACGCACTTAGTCTCCGACTTACGAAATCTTGGAGAAGTCATGGAGGAAAAGGAAGTCGTCCGGCGGTTTCTCCGAGCTACCCCGGCCAAATTCGACGCTCTTACCTTGTCTTTGGAGCAATATGGCGAGCTCGACAAGGTAAGTCTCGATGAGGTAATCGGATCACTTACCGTACATGAGTTGAGGCTCAAGGAACGTGAAACTCGTGAAGAGGAACAAGTTCTATTGGCAAAGGCGATGGGTAAGGCGAAGATATCTAATGAGGATGATTCCTCATCGCGAGGTAGAGGCCGGCATCGCGGTCAAGGAAGAGGACGAGGTCGCGGACGAGGACGGAATCAAAGTGGTGAAGAAGAGAAGGATAAGAAGGCGTTTGACAAATCTGTAATCTAGTGTTACAACTGTCAACGCTATGGGCACTTTGCTTATGAGTGCAGAAATCCGAAGAAACCTCGCGAAGATAAGGCTTATGTGGTGGAAGCCACCCCGGCAGCTGCAGCTTCGGCGAGCTCATCAAATACTGTAATGGCGACGTCATCCCTGCTTATGGCAGTCGTCGAAGAGGTGAGTGATCTCCTTCTTCATGGATCGGAGGGAGCAGCCTCCGATCCCGCCTTGTGGTATTTGGATACCGGAGCTACCAACCATATGACCGGAAGGCGGGAATTCTTCAGCAGCTTGGATGAATCCACTACTGGTTCAGTCAAATTTTGAGATAACTCAAGGATTCAGATAAGAGGAAAAGGAGGAATCGAAGTCATTCAGAAGGATGGGACTGTACTCTGTCTCGGCAACGTGTTGTATGTTCCCAAATTGGAAGCAAACATCCTAAGTCTCGGTCGTTTAGATGAGGAGGGCTACCGGATAAACATGGGTGAAGGTAAACTCATCATTTTTAATCACAGTGGTAAACTGTTTGCAGAAGTCCAGAGATCTAAAGGGCGACTCTACTTGCTGAAACTCAGCATAATGGAGCAATGTTTGCTCTTGGAAGACAAATCAGAGGATTGGCTTTGGCATTCCCGGTTTGGACACATGAGTTTTCATACTCTTAAGGAGATGTCAATTCGGCAGTTAGTTGAAGGACTGCCATTAATCAAGGTACCACCCAAACTCTGTAGAAATTGCGTGGCTGGCAAACACCACGAACGCCTTTTTCCAAAGGCTTCAAGTTATAGATCAGAAGAGCCTCTACAACTTGTACATGCAGATATCTATGGACCTATATCACCACCCACTCTGGGAGGAAGCAGGTATTTCCTCCTCATCATTGACGATTACTCACGGTTGGTTTGGGTGGCAATGTTACAGCATAAATCGGATGCATTTGAAGCCTTTAAGAAATTCATGGCTCCGGCAGAAACTGAGAAAGGGGTAAAGTTGAAAGCTCTTAGAACAGACAGAGGTGGGGAATTCACCTCCACGGAATTCTCAAATTTCTGCATCAGCAATGGCATCAAGAGGGACCTAACTGCTCCCTACTCACCTCAGCAAAATGGGGTGGCCGAGAGGAAGAACAGGACTGTCATGTCTATGGTAAGGGCTATGTTGAAAGCCAAGGACCTACCAAGAGAATTGTGGGGAGAAGCAGTCAATACGGTTGTATACATCCTAAATAGGTCACTTACCAAGAGTTTGAAGGGTCAAACTCCTCATGAGAAATGGACTGGGAGGAGACCCTCGGTTGATCACATGAGGATTTTTGGTTGTCTTGCTCATGTGAAAGACACAAGGAAGCATCCAAGCAAGCTTGAAGACCGAAGTATGCCCATGATTTTCATTGGTTATGAACTTGGATCAAAGGCATATCGCTGCCTTGACCCGGTCAACCTCAAGGTAGTCATCAGCCGAGACATTATCTTCGAAGAATCAGAAAGGTGGACTTGGTCAACGCAAGGTGAATGCTCTACCCCTCTCACCTTCCTACCTATATTTTCCTCTGATCAGGAAATTGAAGATCAATTGGAGTCCTCGGATGAAGAAGAGGAGGGCTCAACTGAAGCTACCTCTCCATCTATCACCTCCGAAGAAATGGAATCTCCAAGATTCAGGTCATTGACTGACCTGTATTATGAGACTTCCCCGATTAATCAAGAGGAGGAAGTCCATCTCCTTTCAGGTGAAGAGCCGATCTCCTATATAGAGGCAGCCAGTGAAGAGGTTTGGATGAAGGCTATGAGGGAGGAAATGCTGGCAATTGATAGGAATGACACATGGGAATTGGAGATTCCCCCACCAAATTGCAGACCAATAGGTTTGAAGTGGATCTTCAAATTGAAGAAGAATCCACAAGGAGTCATCATCAAACACAAAGCCCGGTTAGTGGTGAAGGGATATTCACAAAGGAAAGGGGTGGACTATGATGAGATCTATGCTCCAGTAGTCCGATTTGAGACAATTCGACTGCTGATAGCCTTGGCAGCATTGAAGGATTGGCAGCTTCATCATCTTGATGTCAAGTTGGCATTTCTCAATGGGGAGATTAATGAAGTCATTTATGTGAAGCAACCGGAGGGCTTCTTGGTCAAAGGGAAGGAAGGGTATGTTCTACGACTCAAGAAAGCCCTCTATGGATTGAAACAGGCCCCAAGAGCTTGGTATTTCAAGCTCCATTCATGTTTGCTCTCACTCGGGTTCATCAAGAGTGCTTATGAGCAGTCACTCTATCTTAAAAGATCTATTGAAGCCATCTTAATTGTAGGTGTCTATGTTGACTATCTGATCGTCACAGGTTCAAGTCTTGCTGTCATCGAAGATTTCAAGGCAGAAATGGCACGAGCCTTTGATATGAGCAACTTAGGCTCGCTTAGCTCTTACCTCGGAATTGAAGTAAAGCAAGGTAAGGATTTCATATTTTTGTCCCAAATGGCATATGCACAGAAAATCCTACAGCATGCCAAACTTGGGGAGTGCAATTCGGCCTTCACTCCACTTGAAACTCGAGCGCAATTCACCTATGAAGAAGGGAAGTCCACGGTCAACTCCATTTATCGCAGCCTAATCGGCAGCCTGAGGTACTTAACACATACCCGGCCGGACCTTCTATTTGCAGTAGGCATCTTCAGTCGACATATGGAACGTCCTACTCAAGAGCATTACAACGGGGTGAAGCATGTATTACGGTATCTAAAAGGGACAGAAGACTATGGCCTATTCTACAAGAAGGGAGATTTAAGGGAAGAGCTACTTGGATACAGTGACAGCGATTTCGCAGGAGATTGCAATGATCGGAAGAGAATCTGAGCGCGTATGCCCTCTCTCTTCTCGCGACGGAAACAATTTCCGTCGCGAGGAGACGAGGAGAGAGGAGAGGGAAGCACGCGAGAGAGGGAGGAGAAATTTTCCTCCTTCCCCTTAAGCGCGCGTATGCCCGCATGCAGGAGAGGAGGAAGGGAGATGGGGAAGAGAGGGGCATCGCGAGAGAGGGAGAAGAGAGAGAGAACGTGGGAGAGAGGGAGAGAGTGAGGGAGGTCGGGAGAGGGAGGGAAGGCGAGGGAGGGCAGGAGAGAGAGGGAGGGAGAGCGGGAGAGAGAGAGGGAGGGAGGAAAGAAGGAGAGAGAGCGGGAGAGAGAGAGGGAGAGAGCGGTTTGAGAGGAAAGAAGGAGCTAGACAGCGGAGGGAGAAGAACCAGAAAAAAAGAAAAGGGAGAAAATTTGTAGTGATCTCACCTTGAAGTTTTTGTAAGGGGATCGGCAGAGTAGCCGATATTCGTGCATGACCCAATTGGTCTTTTCCCCGCGCGGAGCTCGCCCTTTGTAAAAGACGAGAGTCTTCTTCATCCCGACGATCTCCGCGGCACTTCCGAGGATCTCCTTGTCCTTGCCGGTGGTCTTCCAGTATCCAGCGGCCGTCGCGCGATTCGTTTGAAGCCCAGTTGGATACTTCCTGTCTCGGACGCTGAAGAAGTACCATTCCTTTTCCCCCGTCCGCGCCTTCCCTATTCATATCCCAACAACGGACATCAACTACAAACCCATTACGGGCCTATCTCTCTCTCTCATCATTACTCTGAATCTTCGTTCCCCTCTTCTGGAATTCCACGAAGGTTAACGGTTAAAACCGTACAGGCTAAGAACTCGGACGAGAATCTATCGCTATCAAGAAAACCCACGGGAAGATTGGGGAAAGTTGACGTGTTTCAGGAATGGCGAGAGAAAATGCTTATGAGAGAGAGGGAGGGAGAGCGCGTATGCCCGCTCTCTTCTCGCGACGGAAGCAACTTCCTCCTCTCCTGCATGCGGGCATACGCGCGCTTAAGGGGAAGGAGGAGGAAAATTTCTCCTCCCTCTCTCCCGCGCTCTTCCCTCTCCTCTCTCCTCAATCCTCATCTCCTCGCGACGGAAATTGCTTCCGTCGCGAGAAGAGAGCGGGCATACGCGCTCTCCCTCCCTCTCTCTCTCTCCCGCCCTCCCTCCCTCTCCCGGCCTCCCGCTCTCCCTCCCTCCCTCTCCCCACCTCCCTCACTCTCTCCCTCTCTCTCCCGCTCTCCCTCCCTCCCTCTCTCTCTCCCGCTCTCCCTCCCTCTCTCTCCTGCCCTCCCTCGCCTTCCCTCCCTCTCCCGACCTCCCTCACTCTCTCCCTCTCTCCCACGTTCTCTCTCTCTTCTCCCTCTCTCGCGATGCCCCTCTCTTCCCCATCTCCCTTCCTCCTCTCCTGCATGCGGGCATACGCGCGCTTAAGGGGAAGGAGGAAAATTTCTCCTCCCTCTCTCGCGTGCTTCCCTCTCCTCTCTCCTCGTCTCCTCGCGACGGAAATTGTTTCCGTCGCGAGAAGAGAGAGGGCATACGCGCTCTCCCTCCCTCTCTCTCTCTCCCGTCCTCCCTCGCCCTCCCTCCCTCTCCCGGCCTCCCGCTCTCCCTCTCTCCCTCTCTCTCTCCTGGCCTCCCTCGCTCTCTCCCTCTCTCTCTCCTGGCCTCCCTCGCTCTCTCCCTCTCTCTCCCGCTCTCCCTCCCTCACTCTCTCTCTCCCGCTCTCCCTCCCTCTCTCTCCCCCTCTCCCTCCCTCTCCTGAACTCCCTCGCTCTCTCCCTATCTCTCCCGCTCTCCCTCCCTTTTTTTCTCTCCCGCCCTCCCTCGCCCTCCCTCTGATGGTGATGCTCCAGCTCAGCGGTAGTTACGGGAGGGTCGACGACCTCCCGTCATTTCGTCGAACGGTTTTGGTTTTTTCTGTTTTGTCTCAGGTAGTTATGCTCGAATTAGGTACGTTGGATGGGGAGGATTAACGCGGTCCAGATGAGGACACGTCACGCGCGACGCGAGCGACCTGCGGTGGTCGTTGGGAAATTTTATTCCTCTCTCCTTCTCTGATTGGTCGGGTGATTTATAAATTCACCCGACCTGCTCGACGAATGTACAGATGCGAAATCATTTTATCAAACAGTTGCGTTTTGATTATCAATCGGAGAATTCTCTCTTGCTCTCGCTCTTCTTTCACTCCTCACGATCTCGACTGCTAGCGAGTGGTTAGTCTAGCTCTACAGTTCATATCCGAAGTCAACAAGTGGTATCAGAGCGAGCGTTCGATCATCCGCGAAATAGCAATGGCAAAGAAATCTGCTGATGGTGAAATGGGGGCCGCGACGCCATCTCTGAAGCTCTCCAAGACAAATTATCGAGTATGGTCCATGACCATGGAGGTATATCTCGATTCTCATGATCTATGGCAGACAATCGTTGGAGAGAATCCAACGAAGAAAAAGATCGTAAAGCTCTCTCCGCGATCATGAGTGGCGTTCCAGAAGACCTCCTCGGCATTCTCAACGCAAAGAAGACCGCGAAGGAGAATTGGAAGTTACTTCGTCAGCGAAATCTTGGTGTGGATCGAGTGATTCAATCCCGCATCCAAGGGCTGCGACGCGATTTAGAGATGCTCACCATGGGTAAGTCGGATTCAGTCGTGGATTTCGCGATGAAATTCACGCATATTATCTCCGACTTACGAAACCTTGGAGAAGTCATGGAGGAAAAAGAAGTCGTCCGGCGGTTTCTCCGAGCCACTCCGGCGAAATTCGACGCACTCACCCTGTCATTGGAGCAATATGGCGAGCTCGACAAGGTAAGCCTCGACGAAGTTATTGGATCACTTACCGTTCACGAGCTGCGGCTCAAGGAACGGGAAACTCGAGAAGAGGAGGAGATCCTACTGGCTAAGGCGATGAGTAAGACAAAGATCTCTAATGAAGAGGAATCCTCATCGAGAGGCAGAGGTCGACACCGAGGCAGAGCCAGAGGGCGAGGCAGAGGCCGAGGTCGAGGACGAAATCAAAGAGAAGAAGAAGAGAAGGATAAGAAGACATTCGATAAATCAATAATCCAGTGCTATAATTGTCAACGCTACGGGCATTTTGCCTATGAGTGCAGAAACCCAAAGAAGCCCCGCGAAGATAAAGCCTATGTGGCAGAAGCCACACCGGCAGCAGCAGCTTCGGCAAGCTCTTCTAACATGGTGGTGGCATCGTCTTCTCTCCTCATGGCAGTAGTGGAAGAGGTAAGTGACTTACTTCTTCATGGATCTGAGGGAGCCTCCTCCGATCCTGCCCTCTGGTATCTGGACACCGGAGCAACCAATCATATGTCAGGCTGCCGACAATTCTTCAATAACTTGGATGAAACTACCACCTGATTTGTGAAATTCGGCGACAATTCAAGGATCCAAATCAAAGGGAAAGGAGAAATTGAAGTCAATCAAAAGGATGGGAGCACCCTACGACTCTGCTATGTTCTATTTGTTCCCAAGCTAGAAGCCAATATTCTAAGCCTTGGTCGATTGGACGAGGAAGGCTACCGGATGATCATGGGAGAAGGTAAGCTTACCATCTTCAATCCTTGTGGACAATTATTTGCAGAGGTTCATAGATCAAGCGGGCGGCTCTATCTGCTGAAGTTAAACATTGTTGATCAATGTCTGATCATAAGTGAAGACAATGCCGAAGAATGGTTATGGCACTCCCGGTTTGGACATCTCAATTTTCATACACTTCAAGAGATGTCAAGGAAGAATTCAGTTGAAGGACTACCTTCTTTCATGATACCAAGGAAAATCTGCCGAAGTTGTGTTGCAGGAAAGCTTCATAGAACTTCATTCCCGAAGAAGTCACCCTTCCGAGCGACTGAACCATTGGAGCTGATTCACATAGACATATGTGGACCTATCACACCGACAACCTTGGGAGGAAGCCGGTACTTTCTCCTGATCATAGATGACTTCTCTCGACTAACCTGGGTGTCCATGCTGCAGTGTAAGTCTGATGCCTTTGAAGCCTTCAAACACTTCAAGAATTTGGCAGAGACAGAGAAGGGAATGAAGATCAAGACCCTCAGATCAGATAGAGGAGGAGAATTCACATCAGATGAATTCACAAATTACTGTTTGAAGTATGGAATCAAGAGGCAATTGACTGCCCCCTATTCTCCTCAACAGAATGGGGTGGTGGAGAGAAAGAACAGGACTGTGGTGTCCATGGTCCGAGCCATGTTGAAGGCCAAGGACCTGCCTAGAGAACTTTGGGGAGAGGCAGTAAGCACCGCAGTTTATATTCTTAACCGGTCTTCTTCTAAAACCTTGCAGGGTCAAACACCTTACGAGATGTGGACAGGGAGAAAGCCCTCTGTGGACCACATGAGGACCTTCGGGTCAATTGCTCATGTGAAAGTGACAAAAGGTCATCTGAGCAAGTTGGAAGACAGGAGTCAACCCATGATTTTTATAGGCTATGAGCTTGGAACGAAGGCCTATAAGTGTTTTGACCCGGTCAACTCCAAGGTTATCATCAGCCGAGATGCAATCTTTGAAGAAAATGAGAAGTGGACTTGGTCAACGCAAGGTGAGAACTCACATTCACTCACTTTCCTACCCAATTTTCTCTCTGATCAGGCTCATGAAGACCATATTGAACCATCGGATGAAGAAGAGGAGGCCTCAACCGAAGTAAACTCCTCATCCAATGTCTCAGGAGACATGCATTCTCCGAGATACAGATCATTGACTGACCTATACTCTGAGACCTCCCCGATCACCCAAGATGAGGAAGCTCATTTAATCTCAGGTGAAGAACCTCTCTCTTATACTGAAGCTGTTGGTGAAGAAGTATGGATACGGGCAATGAGAGAGGAGATGTTGGCTATTGACAGGAATGAAACATGGGAATTGGAAATTCCCCCACCCAATTGTAGACCAATTGGATTGAAATGGATCTTCAAATTAAAGAAGAATCCACAAGGAGAGGTTATCAAGCACAAAGCCCGGTTAGTGGCAAAGGGTTTTTCATAGAGAAAGGGGATAGATTATGATGAGGTTTATGCCCCTGTCGTTCGATTTGAAACAATTAGAATAGTAATTGCCCTCGCAGCCTTGAAGAAATGGCAGATTCACCATTTAGATGTCAAGTCGGCATTTCTGAATGGGGAGATCAGAGAACTAATTCATGTGAGACAACATGAAGGCTTCTTAGTCAAAGGAAAAGAAGGGCATGTTCTTCGGCTTAAGAAGGCCCTGTATGGGTTGAAACAAGCCCCGAGAGCTTGGTATTTCAAGCTTCACTCATGCTTAATCTCTCTTGGCTTCAATAAAAGCAATCATGAACCGTCGCTCTATCTCAAACAATTGGACTCAAACACAATTATTGTTGGTGTATATGTTGATGGCCTGATTGTCATAGGTTCAAGCTCTGCAGGGTTAGAAAAGTTCAAGGATGAGATGACACGGAAGTTTGACATGAGTGATCTGGGCTTCCTAAGTTCCTATCTCGGCATAGAAGTCAAGCAAGGTAAGAAGTACATCTTTCTGTCCCAAACTACCTATGCACATAAACTTCTTCAACATGCAAAATTAGAAGATTGCAATGCTGTTGCAACTCCACTTGAAGCTCGAGCGCATTTTACCCTTGGAGAAGGAAAGTCAACGGTGAATTCCACAACCTATCGTAGCCTAATTCGCAGCCTCAGGTATTTGACACATACCCGGCCCGATCTTCTATTCTCTGTGGGTCTACTTAGCCGGTTTATGGAAAAACCAACTCAAGAACACTTAAATGGAGTAAAACGCATACTAAGATATGTAAAGGGGACTGAAGACTACGGTTTACTCTATAGGAAGGGAGATTTAAAGGGAGAACTAATCAGTTATAGTGACAGTGACTTTGCAGGTGATTGTCATGATCGGAAGAGCACCTCCGGTCATTTTTTCCTTTTTGGTGGAATGGCGGTTAGTTGGTCATCTCAGAAGCATAGCATACTCGCTCTGTCTTCTTGTGAAGCCGAATACATAGCGGCAACATCAGCTACCTGTCAAGCTGTGTGGATGAATCGGCTGATCGGAGAACTCACAGGTGACGAAGAGTCAACGGTAAAACTGTTGGTAGACAACCAGTCATCAATTACATTGAGCAAGAATACGGGCCACCATAATCGCACAAAACACATCGACACTCGCTATCACTTCATTCGCCAATGTGTAGAAGATAAGAAGATAGAAGTTGCGTTTATCCGGACGGAAGACCAATTGGCCGACATGTTCACTAAAGCTCTCGGAAGGCAGAAATTTCAAGAACTGCGTGATCGGATCGGCATTCATAGCTCTCCTAAGGAGGAGCTAGAGCATGGAGGAGATTGATGGTGATGCTCCAGCTCAGCGGTAGTTACGGGAGGGTCGACGACCTCCCGTCATTTCGTCGAACGGTTTTGCTTTTTTCTGTTTTTGTCTCAGGTAGTTATGCTCGAATTAGGTACGTTGGATGGAGAGGATTAACGCGGTCCAGATGTGGACACGTCACGCGCGACGCGAGCGACCTGTGGTGGTCGTTGGGAAATCTTTTCCTCTCTCCTTCTCTGATTGGTCGGGTGATTTATAAATTCACCCGACCTGCTCGACGAATGTACAGATGCGAAATCATTTTATCAAACAGTTGCGTTTTGATTATCAATCGGAGAATTCTCTCTTGCTCTCGCTCTTCTTTCACTCCTCACGATCTCGACTGCTAGCGAGTGGTTAGTCTAGCTCTACAGTTCGTATCCGAAGTCAACACCCTCCTCCCTCTCTCTCTCTATCGCCATTCACTCTCTTTCATTCCCGCCTCTCTCTCTCTCGATTTATTTTTCTATGACGTGGCTGCTACGTGGATCTCGCTTGGCTTACTTGGGTGCCAACTGGATTGGGAAGAGTCAACAATAGCGGCTGTGCTAGATTTGGATAAAAAACTGAGAGTTGGTGATAGATTTGGAGAAAACGAGAGTTGGGGCTAGATTTGGATAAAATCTGAGAGTTGGGGATAGATTTGGATAATAACCCCAATACGATTATTGTACTTTCAACCTCGACAGATTTCTAAAGCGACGTCCACGTCCTGGTGCTTGATCGGACACACGTTTTGGTCCCGGAGACCACGAGAGAGGTTCAAGCTTGATGAACTGCTGACTTTTCAAACTCCAATCGGCGATCGCGCGGCAAGCCGGAGAGATTTTTCTGCAGTGGACCTCCTATTTAAAGAACCCAGAAGCCAGAATTGTCATAGCCTGGGCACATCGCGAATTCAGAGCCATAAACCGGTAGAGAGATAAGAGAGGAAATAACCCTTCTTCCTTCTCCCGGGTAGTCTCACTCTTCCTCTTGGCATCAGGAGAGAGGGACAGAGAGAGAGAGGCAGAGAAGGAATTATGGGCTCTTCAATATCGCCGAAATCGGGGATCGAAAAGAACATGAGCGTCAGCGGGAAGACGACCGACAGTGTGAGGAGAAGCCAGAACACTACTGACAAAGCAGGGCGGCTCATCCTTCCCTTTGAAACGGGTATCGCCGTCCCCGCCGCAACTCCCAGAAGACGACGCCCTTCTCGCAGCGAGATCCAAGCAGGCATTGCCAGCCATCATTCCCAACGGTCCCTCTCTCTAGGCGCTTCCCTTTCTCTCCTTGACGTACATGAGGTCAGGCGTATCTCTGGAGACCTGGAAGGCTCTATCCTCGAGGTTTCTACTCACCGGCAGCAGCCGGTAAAGATTCCGGCGAAGTCCCCGCAGTTCTGGAGCAGCCTTGCGGGGAGGTTTTGGTCTTCCAGGTCGAACTGCGCCCTTAAAAAAAACAGTCATTGTTCCTCAACCGCCGTTGGCTGCTCTTCCGGCAGTTGCGTGCTGATAAAAAAACGCAGCTCTTTTGAAATTAATCTTTTCTACGAGGACATTGATCTTCGAATCATGCAAGAAATCGGGCATCATCTCTGCCATTAGTACTTCACGAGTGTACCCAAAAGTTGAAAGATTTTGGATTCTCTTCTGCAAATCCCACAAAATTTGTTTATCTACAATTAATTGATAAAATACAGAAGGTTTGCGTGTGAAGGAGAATTAAAAATTTTCTTCCAAAGTTCACCTTATTTGGTAAGATTTTATTGCACGGAAAATTCTTACATTCCATTACTTTTCATAATAGGTCACGATTTTCTTCTCCAATATCCACTTCTATTTTCCATATTTATCCTCCGTGTATCTATTCATATTATTTGCTATTGTTTTTAACTTTATTACACAAAAATTAGTTAGCATGCATTCTTTTTTGCATCACTACAATGATATACAAAAATTAGACCAAAATAGATTGTACCATATACCATCACAGCTATTGGAATATCCTTCCCATCCTCTTCTAATGTTTGAAATCTCTCCTTAAGATCACTTTATGTGTCTAGATTCATAAGCTTTGGTGTGCCCATTATACTCATGAATATTTTGATCATCCTATTAAGGATAATTTGGTGGAATCTCATACGTCTAGTATATTGAACTCAAACAATCCTAAGTTCCTGAATTGTTTTTCTATCCGGAATTTGAATAAGTTCAATGATAACCTGCAATTTCATACATTAATATCATGCATTTTATGCATTTCTTCTTAAATATATAATCATAAATGAATGTTATCATAACTTAAAATGATTAAAATGGTAATTTTTAGAGGATATTCTTGATTTTTCATAAATTATTAACATTTTATGAACATTTAATGACATTTGATTTATCAAGAATAAAATTTTTTTTCTATTAAATGAATTAACATCTTTTCTGAATTTTCTAGAATTTTAAAGAAATATTTAGAAAATAATTTTTATGAAAATGATTTTTTTATAAAAAAAATAATAATAAAATAAAATATATAAAAAAAGAGAGAGAGAATCTTTATTTCCCTCTTTTTTATCTCTCTCTTTGTCTCTGTCTCTTTCTTTGTATCGCTCTCTATCTCTCCCCCGATCTCACTCTCTGTGACTCTTGCACGCACACGTGCGCTCTCTCCCTTGTGATCAATCTCTCCTTATTTCTCTTATACACTCGTGTGCACGCGTAAGGGGAAGGTGGGGGGATTCCTCTCCTTCCCTACTCCTTCCTCTTTCTCCCTCATTCCTTCTCTCATGCGCATGAGACGGAATTCTTTCCTCATCTGTATCTTTTCTCCATCATATTCTCTCTACTTCTTCGCCAATTTTTTCTTCTCTTTGTCCTTCTCCTTTTCTTTCTCCATCTCGTCCTCCCTCTCTTCTGCATCCTCTCCTTCTCTTCTTTCTCTCCTTTCGCGATAAATTTCTCTTCCACTACGTGTCAAATTTTTCTTATGCATGCATGATCTCCTCCTCCCTCTTCGAAGCGAGTGAATGGAGAGAAGATTTTTCTCTCCTCAGTGGATCCTCTCACTCTCTTCCACTCACTCTATTTATGCGCGTGATGAAAATTGGCATTGAAGCATTCCACACATAGCATTCTCTCTTTGTTTCTCATAGAATTCATTTTCCTTCGCCCTGCATGGCTAGCGTAAGTGGCACAACCGTGGTGCGCAGGGGAGAGCACCTAGTGCATGCTGGTAGTGCACACTCAGCAAGTACTATAATACTTGTTGAGATGACGCCCTATGGCACATACTAGTGCGCAGGGGAGAGCACCTAGTACAAGCTGGTGGTGCACACTCGGCGAGTACTATATCACCTATTGAGATGGTGCCTTGTGGCACATAGTGGCATGCAGAGACACACATAAGCAAGTGCCACCAAGAATAAAAACTAGTATGTCTACTTCTTCTTTCATGTTAACAAGCACAAATTATCCTCTATGGGCTATAAGGATGGAGGCTTTTTTGGAGGCTCATGATTTATAGGGAGTCATTGATGGAAGTGAGGTAAATCTCAAGAAGGATTGTCTTGCACTATTGATGATCCTTAATTCCATCCCAGAGTCTCTAAGGGATGAAATCATCATCAAGAAGAGTGCAAAGGAGAATTAGGAAGTTCTCTGCACATTCCATGTAGGAATGGATTGACTGGTTGAAGCAAAGGTACAGGCTTTGAAGAGGGAATTTCAAACAATTTCCATGAGAAGGAATGAGCAGCAAGATGAATATTCAAATCATTTTGCTCAAATTTGCTACAAATTTGAGAGACTTATAGGAGACGCTTGATCAGTATGATGATGTTTCAAGACTTCTTAGGTCAGTTCCAAAATATTTTGATGCTCTAATCCTTCTTCTTGAGCAGACAAATGATTTAAAGACCATGAGACTTGAGGAAGCATTTGGGCAACTCAAGGTGCATGAGTTGAGACTCCAAGAAAAAAACTCAAGAGATGAGGAGCAAGCACTCCTCTATAGGGTTTTCAATAGGTACAAGAAGGATCAAAGAGGGTCATCTTCAAAAAGATAGGGACATGGAAAGAAAGGAAAAGGCAAAGATGGAGAGAAGAAGAAGAAGCAATTTGACAAATCCAAGGTAAAATGCTATAATTATCAAAAGCTTGGGCATTTTGCAAATGAGTGTGAACTTCCCAAGAAGGAAAAATCCAAAGGAAAAGAGAAAATGCAAATGGCCCAAGAAGATGACGACAAAGAGGATGAATCATCATTGCTTATAGTGTTACCCGATGAACATACAAACGTGTTACTTCAAGGTATGAGTGACTCTCTTAGTGATGATATGTGGTATCTAGATACAAGAGCAAGTAACCATATGACTAGTATGAAGACCTTCTATCATTCCCTTGATGAATCTCACAAAGGAGTGGTGAGATTTGATGATGGTTCTTCAATTAGATATAAAGGCAAAGGTGAAGTACATGTGGATTATACTAATGATGAGCGAGTGATATTTGAAAACATTTTTTATATTACCCAAGTTGAAGACTAACATCTTAATTTTGAGAAAGCTTGATTCTCAAGGTTATGACATGCATCTAAGGGATGGTTTTCTCCCTTTTCATGATGGTCAAGGAAGGTTGCTCACCAAGACTCCCAAGACAAGGGGGAATACGTATGTAGTGAAGCTCAATGTCGTCGAACATTGTCTTCTTATAAAATAAAATAATCAAGAGGCATGTCTATGGCATAGAAGGATGTGTCATCAATGTGCTCACACTTTCCATGATATGATGAAAGGTAATCATGCGACTGGATCACTTCATTCTTCAAAATTTGAGCATAAGTGTAGTTGTTGCATGGCCGGGAAACATGTGAGAGCTCCATTTCTTAAATCAACTAAATTTAGAGCTTCAAAGCCATTGGAATTAGTCTATGCTGATATTTGTGAACCAATCACATTATCAAAAATCAATCGAGGGATGTATTTTTTTGCTAATTTGTTGATGATTTTTCTAAGTAGATATGGATGAGAATTTTAAAGAACTAGTTGGAAGCTCTTAGAGCCTATCAAAAGTTCAAGTCTCTTGCGCAGAGTGAATCCCAATTGAGCTTTGATCAAGTGTTTAAGGATGGATCATGATGGTGAATTCACGTTAGAAGAATTCTCAACGTGGTGTGAAGAGAAAGGCATCCAAAGGCAGCTCACTACTCCACATACGCCTAAAAAAATGTTGTTGAAAGGAAGAATAGGACTGTTGTGGGTCTTCTAAGAAGCATGCTCAAAGAAAAGAGTTTACCTCTTGAGCTATGGTGTGAAGCTATCAATACTTTTTTGTATGTGTTGAATAGGTCCTTTATGAAGAGCTTGCATGGGAAGACGCCTATGAGATGTGGAGCGAGAAGAAGCCTAAACTGAGTCTTCTTTGGATCTTCAACTCAACTGTGCATGTGAAGACTCTTTGAGCTTTGGGGAAACTTGAAGATAGGACCAAAGGAGATGATATTCATGGGGTACAAGAGAGGCACCAAGGGTTATCGACATTTCAACCCTACCATGCACAAGGTTTATTTGAGCTGAGATGAAGGGCACAAGTGGAATTGTATGGAACGACAACCAAGTGAAGGTATAAAGTTCCGTATTTAAGATTTAAATCTTGGATTTGAGAATCCAAGTGTGAGGATGGAAGACGGTGGAGAAAATACTGAAGGTATGCTTTAAGATATACCTTCAAATGAAGAAGCAAGTCAAGGTGAAGGATCAAAATCAATGGGCAATGAAGTGATGCCAAGGCTTCGATCTGTTCAAGCTCTCTACAAAGTGATTGATCCAATTCAGGAGTGCCACATCTCATTTGAAGAACCTACCACTTATTCCAACGCCTCTGAAGCGGAAGCATGGAGGAAAGCTATGGAGAAAGAGATAGCCTCTCTCAAGAAGAATGATACATTGATGCTAGTTAGGGCTCCTAAACCATGCAAGCCCATTGGTGTAAAATGGGTATGCAAACTAAAGAGGAATCCATTGGGTGAAGTTAGGAAGCACAAAGCAAGATTGGTGGTCAAAGGGTATCCCCAAAGATACAGAATTGATTATGATGAGGTATTTGCTCTTGTTGCTCCTTTTGAATCAATTTGAATCTTGATTGCATTGGTAGCCTAAGAGTGTTACAGTTTGTATCATCTGAATGCAAAATCCACCTTCTTCAATGGTAAAATCAAGGAGAAGATCTATGTCACTCAACAGGAGGGCTATATGAAAGAAGGAAAGGATAAATGGGCCCTAAAGCTAAACAAAGCTCTCTACGGCCTCAGGCAAGCACCAAGAGCATGGAATGCAAAGCTAGATGATATGTTGAAAAGTATTGGCCTTTTCAAGAGCAAAAATGACTAACAAATCGAGACCGCGAGATCATTGAAAACAGACAGTCAAGAGTCAAAATTAATACCAAACTCACCAATTTTATCAAATAATCACGAATTGAGGGGTATAGTTGTGAATAAGGGTTGAATCCACAGAGAATTAAGGTAATTTCGGATGATCTTTAAAAATTTGGTCAAATCGATGATGAAATGTGGATAGAAGACTCGAAGAGGAATCCACATAATCAAAAAGCACTGAATTTGGATCAAGATTCGTGGAGAAATCTTCGAATGAACAAGAGAGACATTTCCGACAAATAAAATCATAAAAACCAAAGTTCAAATTAAAATTTACTCAAACTACGATTCGAAATTGAAATCTAAAGCTATACAAAGGAAGATTAGAATGAAATACGATCCCAGACCCAAGATTGCACTCGAATTGATCCAATTAGTCACAAGATGGATGCAGAAATGAGTCTAGAAGCTATTAAAAGCAAGAGATTCAAGGGATTTTGTGTCTAAACAGTTCAATTGCTCGAATTGCGCTGGAATTTTTTACTTTGTCAAAGAACATCTCAATTTATAGGGTGACGTGGGCGTAACTGTCTCATCAAATATTGAATCTTTGATCAACGACTGTGATGAATCGTGAACCATTACGATTAAGTCATGGCCGTTGGATCTCCGATGGACTATCGAGATGATGCCATGTCGTGCACGTTATAAGAAACGCATTGAACCAGTGTCGTTTGATCTCCATTAGATGCTCTAGATGCATTTTTGTCGGTTTTAATCTCAACCCATATAACTCTTGAGATCAACGTCTAAGATTAGGTCATTTTAAAAGGATTTACCAACGAATCAGATTACGCCACGTACCCCCGCCTTTTGTGACGATCAACGGTCAAGATTAAATGCACAATAAGATGCTCCAAATTGTGCCAAGTCACTTACTGATAACATGCATGTATAACTTAAATTCTTATCTTATTTAACTAATATTCATGCTTATTTTATGTAATTATGATGCATGTTATCATAGTTTTATGAATTTTCTCCATTGGTATGCCATTTTACTAAAGTCCATATTTTTGCATTATTTAGGGTTAATTATGTGTTTTATTGATGTTTGATCTTTCTAAAGGTTAAATAATTGGAAATTAACCACTTTTCTTGAGTTATTTTGACTTTAGTTGATAACTCAAAAGAATTAATTTTAAGAAGAGAGTGATAGGATGATATAACGTAGAATTTTTAAGGGATTATTTAAGATTATTCTGAATTCACCCTATTTTTCTTATTAGAATTTATATTTTTAGGTGACATGATATTAAAGATGAAGAAATTTCTGATCCAATGGAGAAAATTTGAGTAAAAAAGGAGTTATATAAAGAAAGATATGAAGTTATGAATTTTATGGAATTTCTTAATTTCATTTTGATTTTTCAAGCATTTTCTGGATTTTCAGGGTTTCATTCCTTTAAAAAGGGGGAAAATCGTAGGATCGTGGCCCACTTAAATCGCCTAATCTCCACTGTTCAATCATCCTTCCGTGACTCAGACAGTCCGTGATTTTCGCGATAAAATTTCTTATAAAAACCCAAGTTCTTCCTTTGTAAACCTAACTTTTGCTCAAATAGTGAAGAAATTAAGCAATTTTGAAGGAAGATCTTAAGTTCTTCATGATTCTCTTGCTTCCTAGACTCAATTTTGCATCCATTGAAGCAAGTTAATCACGAATTATTAAAAGAAATCGATCAAAATCTCCCCTTGAACGCCGAACGTACGTCGAAGAAGATTCCCGAGAAATTCTCCATAATCATGATACTTTGAGGCTCAATCTTCACGTCAATTGGGCTAGTAGTGTGATTAGATCATTTCTCTTGCAATTTATGTAGTTTAGATTACATTTAGATAATTAATTTCATTCTAGAAATCGAATTGTTCTTCATTTCATCTATATTTTGAAATAGAGATTTCTCCCTGATCTTAAGTCTAAATTGTTTGATTTTGATTTTATTGGATTTCTTGTTTCCTCAGATTTTTCGTGGATACCTAATTCGTAAAATTTTATCACCGTTTGACCCTTGAATTTAAACGTTTTACCATCGATTATTCGATTTCAATCAGAATTTGGGCGTTGACTTGAGGGCGCAATAAATCTCAAAATACAAGGTGAAATTTTATAATTTTTTTTTTTTTCCGAATCCTCTGGTTGTAAGCCTTATATTCAAATATGAATCTCTTGATTTGGATATCATTTGATTATTCAATTTGATTATTTAAGCCAAAGTGTTTATTTTGGGATTTTTCTGATCTTTGATTTTCAATCAAATCATAATAAATCCAATTCCTCTAAAAAAATCACGAAATATATATAAAAAATTTCCATTTTCTTTCTAGATTTTGAATATATAACTTTTGTAATATTTTACTCTCATTTGGTCAATTAATGTGATGCTTTGATCTTGACTTTCGACTTTTCTTTATCAAATCATTTTATAAATTTTTAGAATATCTTCTCTAATATATTTATATCATTTCCATTGAATATATATCACTTTAATTTCTTAAAATTTCTATCTAATTTTTGCAAGTGATGAGTTTGACTCTTTCATGATTAAATATATTTTTAATAGCATAGTTTATTAATAATTTAGAACTTGAGACTTGAAAAGATTGAATTTTAATGAATAAAGAGAAGAATGAGGAGATTGTGATCTATATGAAATGTATAAGTTGATCTATGTTTTGATTTTCCAGCACAATCTAGTAATATCTACAAGAAAGCTCTTTGATTCCCTTTATAGTAGTAGAATTCAATGACATAGAAATAAATAATATAACTAATAATTTATTGAGGAAAATTTGGTAGAAAAATGATATATATTTTTTAAGATATTGATCTCTAAAAGCTTAAATATTTTTCCAAAATTTTTTGGGATTCTTACAAATTTATTTTCATGCAAAAAGGCAAAATAGAGGCCAACGATGTGCAACCATTGAGATAGCTAGGCAAAGAGTTTCCTAGATGGCGTTGATACAAAGTTTATTTAGTGATTGTTGATATCATGAAATTTTGAACAGCTAATTATGCAATTATTAGTGCAAATTAAGGCATAAAACATTCTATTCTTATGCATGTTATCATACTTTGAGTGCTTACATATCATTTTATACAATATTAAGTTATAATCTAAATATGTACTATTTTAGAGATAATTATGCATTTTTAAAGAATATATTTTAGAGTAGATTATTCCCATCTTTATTTGAAATTATAATTGGGTTTAAATGTTAAATAATAGGAGAAAATATTTTTTCTATACTCATTTTATTTTTCAAAGTTTTAATTTCTAAGAGAAATGAGTGTATTTAGGATGATAGATAATTTAATTTGGAGTTTGTAATTTGAAAGTTATGAATTTTCTAATTTTTAGGGATTTTTCGAGAATTTTTCTGAACTTTTTTATGAATTTAATTCAATTCTTTCTGAATTAAAAAGAATAAAAAATTATAATTTTATTGCATGCTGACATGGCAAATGACATGGTGCAGATAAAATAGTGGCGCCACATGGTGGTGTATGAGAACGCCACGTGTCCCACACGTGTATGTGCGCGCGCGTATGTGAGTGCGCGTGTGAGCACACGATGTGTGGGATTAATGAGAATAAGCACCCTTTTCAGGTTTTTTTGCTATCTCATCATTGGCACAATACTTATATACTTGTGTAATCGCCGTAATTTTCATCATGTGGGACTATTCTCTTTTGTTTTAATGCACAGGTGACATGGCGATATGTGGAGCGTCCCATCACGTGATTTAATCGCGATCGTCGATCATCAGTTAAGTGTGTAGGGTACGCGACACATTGTGATTCAGCAACAAATCGTTTTAAAATGGTTTAATCTTAGCCTTCCATCAATGAAGATATATCGGCTGAGATTAAAACCGTTCAGTGGACCCTATGGACACGTGAATGCATCTAGAGCGTCAAAAGATGATCAAATGGTATGCATTTTACGCTTTTCTTCTTTGCGCGCGATGTGGCAAAATATCAGCGGTTCATCTTCGGTCCAATGGACGCAATTTACACTTAACAATTCGCATATATGCGTTTCATCAGAGCCATTAATCGAAGATTAAAAGCTTGATCTGACGATTACGCCTCGTTCTCCCTATAAATGCACATCTTCTTTGATGATATAAGACATTCTTGGATGTTTTGAGCTATCAAACTATTTAGACATGTAAGTCGTTGAATCTCTTGCTTTCTTCTTTTTCTAGACTCATTTCCGCATCCAAGGAGTTGTTGAAAGTGAGATTTTGTCAAAAGAATAGGGAGAATTCGCTTCTTTAATGCCGTCAATGGTCTACAAAATCGCGGAATGAAAAGCCTATGATATGGCAATCAATTGGATCATTTTGAGCACTATCTCGGGTTAGATTATGGGTTTTCCTCCTAATCTTTCGTCTTGTATCATTAGATTGTAATTTAGAATCGTAGATTAGTTTAATTTTAGATTTTATTTTAGATTTCTATATCTTTGCGATCTATTTTTAATCTAATTTTTGCTCTTTGATTTTTCCGCAAATCTTGATCCAAATTATCTGATTTTTAATTATGTGGATTTGTCTATGAGTTCTCTTTCCAAATATATCAGATTCCTTAATTTCTCACCTTAATTCATTGTCCAATTTGATAAAATTTCAAAAGGGTTCCTTGAATATACCTTAATTCTCCGTGAATTCGACCCTTATTCACCACTATACTCCTTGATTAATGATTATTTCTTAAAATTGGTGAGTTTGAAACATGTTTGACGCATGTCCATCATAACATGAAATCGTAACATGCAATTATAAGATTAGTAATGCAAATGAAGACATAAAACATTATATTTTAATGCATGTTATCATACTTTGAGTGTAGATCTATCATTTCATGTAATTTTAATTTATAATCTAAATATGCACTATTTTAAGGATAATTATACATTTTTAAGAATATCTTTTAAAGTAGATTATTCTCATCTATATTTGATATTATAATTGGGTTTTAATGTTAAATTATAAGAGAAAATACTTTTTCTATACTCATTTATTTTTCTAAGTTTTAATTTCTACGAGAAATGATAATATTTTTGAAATAAAAAATTATTCTCTCGTTATTTAAATAATTTAATTTTTTAGAATGATAGATAATTTAATTTATGATCTAAAAAAATAAATTTGGATTAATTTGGAGTTGTTTTTGAGAAGATATGAATTCTCTAATTTTTTGGAATTTTTTTTTATAATTTTTCTGAATTTTTTATAAATTTGATGAATAAAAATTAATTTTATATCACTTGCTGACGTGGCAAGTGACGTGGTGCAAATGAAAATGGTGGCGCCATGTGGCAGCGTTTTAGAATGCTACCTATCACACACGTGTATGTGTGCGCCCATGTGTGAGTGAGCGTGTGTCGCGTGTGTGTGAATAAGTAGAAAGCACCTTGTTAAGGGTTTTCACTAACTCCTTATTCACGTATTACTTATTTACGAGTGCATTCAATTGAATTTTTATCATGTGGGACTATCTTAGTGTTTTTATATGTGCGCAGCTGAAGTGGCAGCGTGTCAAGCGTCACTTAAGGCAGGAGGGGGGGGAGGGGGAGGTACGTGGTGCATTTCTACTCGTCAGCGAATCATTTGAAAAACAATTTAATCTGAGTCGTTCATCAAAAGAGTTATAACGATTGAGACTAAAATGACAAAAATGCATCTACAACATTCGATCAAGATCGGACGGATGTCGTTTCATGTGTTTTCTTCTTCATGCACCACGTGGCAAAATCTTGGCAGTCCATCTCCAATCCATCGGCCATGACTTAACCGTAATGATTCATATCTCTGTGTTTCATCAGAGCCTTTGATCAAAGGTTAAGCGCTCCATCCGACGGTTACGCCCAAATTGGTTATAAATTAAGATATTCTTCGATGATATAAATCATTTTTGGACGTTTTCAAGTAATCAAACTCTCCAGACACCACCATCCTTGAATTTCTTGCTTCCAATCGCTTCTAGATACATTTTCCGTGTTGGCGAAATAGTTGAAAGTAAGATTTTGTCGAAAGAATAAGGAGAATTCGCCTCTTGAACGCCCATGATCGTCTTCAAAATCATGAAAATGAAAAGCCTTTGAGATGCGGTGAGAAATTGGATCATTTTAATTGCTATCTCGTGTTAGATTATATGTTTTCCTCCCAATCTTTTGTCTTGTTTCAATAGATTGTAATTTAGAATCGTAGATTTAGTTAATTTTGCCTTTTAATTTGGATTTCTCTCGATTCACGTTCAGAAATTTTATCTAATTTGCTCTTTGATTTCTCCGCAAATCTTGATCCAAATCGAGTGATTTTTTATTCCGTGGATTCGTCTTCGAGTTCTCTTTCTAATTCTATCAAAGCTCTAATTTCTCACCTCAATTCATCATCCGATATGATCAAATTTCAAAGAATACCTCAAAAATACCTTAATTCTATGTGGATTTGACCCTTTTTCACCTCTATACTATTTGAGTCGTGATTTAATCTTTAAATTGGTGAGTGTGGTATTTATTTTGACACGTGTCCACGTGTTTTCAATGACCTCGTGGACTCGATTCGTCAGTCCGCGTGTATTCAACAACCTCGTGGTCTCGCTTCATTTTTTTGTAGGTTCCTAAGTGGTATCACCTATTGCTTTTTTGAAGGCCCGTGCAAGACTTGCATGCACAAATGGTAGTTATTCAACATGTATGTGGCTTCTCATATCAAGAGGGTCATTAGTGGATATTAAGGTGCCCAAGTGGGCTAATTTGAATGGTCAAAATCATTTTCTAATAGATAACTTAAGAAATTAAAATTTCTTTCCATGCGAAACAATGTTCATGTCTTTCCTTTTGTAGGACACATGGTGAGCCAAAAGCACACTAATCAGATGACGCAAATAAGGAGCTTTACATTCTATTGAAACAAAACCATCGTAGTGGCCAATTCAATCATGCTCATTCATTTGAGTAAGTGATCATCTATGAACATCTCCTTTTCTAAAAAAATTTATATTATGAGACTAACCCCATTTCTCTTCTTTGAAAGGAATGATCAAATTCTCACATTTTTCTTGATTTCAATGTGAATGCAATGATATAGATGAAATATAGCAAGAGAATGGATATGAATTATCAAGAACAAGAGGAAAAAAATAGTTCCTCCTGTTTTTCAAGTGGTTCTTCAGACCTATTAATCTCTTTTGGAAGTTGTTCAACCCATTTCTTGGAAGTCATATGTGGTCAAAACATTTTTGAAGGGCCAACAAAGGTGATCTGTCTTTTCTACGATTATTTAATGGATGGTATTATTGTTTTAGGATAATCTCACTTTTTTAGGAAGGGAAATTTTTTAATGTCCAAAATTAATTTTTAATTAAAAATGATTTAAAATTGAATCGTATGGTCATTTAAAGGGATCACACAACATGGGCTGCACAACATGGCATTGATCATTGGCCACTGCCAATGATTGGTGCCATCATCCATTGAATTGACTTTGTTTATCCCATTTATAAGATCAGTGAGATTATATGTGGAATGATAGGCTGCCATCAGACCATGACGTGGCACAACTTGATTTGCCACCACAATGTTTTGAACAAGGAAGAGATGATGGTTCCCACTAATAAAGACAAGAGACATGCTCCTACTTGATGCCACAATATTTTGAAAAAGAAAGAGATGATGACACCCACTGATAGCAATTTTAGGCCAAAATATCTTCAACGATAGGTGATACATGGAAGATTTCTATTGGTTGTCACAGTTCAAGACAACACATCCCTAGTAGCAAGGATGTGTTGAACATCCATTTACCACAACAAAACTAAAAGAATCTCTTTATCCTTTTCAGATTCCGACAAAGCAATGCACCTTAGTTTATGCTGATTTGACAATGCAAATGAGGAGAGAGGAAGCAATGAAGGGCAATAAATGCTCCATTTTCAAGGATTTATAGTTGACGATTCATAACGAGTTTTGAGCTAAAATTTTATCGGTAGATTTTTATTTTCACCCTCTAAATATACATACCCTTTGATCATAAAAAGGAACGAGAAAAGCTAGGAATTTTTAGTTGCAAGACAACGAAGGAGATATGGGACCATCTTACTATAGCACATGAGGGGACCTCCCCAAGTATGAGATACTCAACTAGGCATATTAGTAAACGATTTTGAGTTGAAAAATATAAATAAGGACTATTCAACTTTATAAAAAAATAGGAAGTTCCTGAAAGCATTATCTCCAATTGGATATCTCTAATCCCTTGGAGGAGTGGTCCAGAGATGGCTGACGACGAGGCGGCCGGGGGTGGCGCGCTGGCGCCACGCCCAGGCGGCAGCCTTCGTCAGCGCCATATCCTCTCCTGCGCGAACGCTCTTGCTTCGTCTCATATCTGATTTTTTCCACGTGGCGGCGCTCCAAGTTCTTTCACCCTGTTTACTGCAAAAGATGGAGATTACGGAGTCTCTAGCATGGAGATTGAAAAGCCAGCTCGAAGCTGAGAATGTATCACATGGAACATTGAAAAGTCCGCCCACCCGATTCTTTCGTCGAACAGTGCTTCTCCCCCGGCGGTGCGAGGAGAAGCCAGAACACTACTGACAAAGCAGGGCGGCTCATCCTTCCCTTTGAAACGGGTATCGCCGTCCTCGCCGCAACTCCCAGAAGACGACGCCCTTCTCGGAGCGAGATCGAAGCAGACATTGCCAGCCATCATTCCCAACGGTTCCTCTCTCGAGGCGCTTCCCTTTCTCTCCTTGACGTGCATGAGATCGGGCGTATCTCTGGCGACCTGGAAGGCTCTATCCTCGAGGTTCCTACTCACCGGCAGCAGCCGGTAAAGATTCCGGCGAAGTCCCCGCAGTTCTGGAGCAGCCTTGCGGGGAGGTTTTGGTCTTCCAGGTCGAACTGCGCCCTTAAAAAAAGCAGTCATTGTTCCTCAACCGCCGTTGGCTGCTCTTCAGGCAGTTGCGTGCTGATAAAAAAACGTGTATCTATTCATATTACTGTTATTGTTTTTAACTTTATTGTTTTTAACTTTTTAATCCTACAAAATTTGTTAATCTACAATTAAATGCTAAAATGGAGAAGGTTTGCGTGTGAAGGAGAATTAAAAAATTTCATCCAAAGTTCACCTTATTTGGTAAGATTTTATTGCGCGGAAAATTCTTACATTCCATTACTTTTCCTAATAGGTCACGATTTTCTTCTCCAATATCCCCTTCTATTTTCCATATTTATCCTCCGTGTATCTATTCATATTATTTGCTATTATTTTTAACTTTATTATGACTCTCCTAAGAGTCGAGGAGATAAATATATACAAGATAACTTATTTATATCAATCATAATCCTCTTCCATTCCAAAAAAACGATTTGGCAAATTTCTAAATTGTTTTCGACCAAACTTATTGACTTTCTCTCGCATGATACTCATTCTAATTGGTTAATGGGTTTTAAATGATAATATTATAGTTATTTACAAATTTACTAGATTCTTCATTATTCACGAGATTAATTTCAAGAATAGTTTTCGTTTATGGTGATTGTTGCTTGCTTATCACAATTATTGTTCATCATTTAAAAATTCAAAGATGGAGCAATTAAGATTGAAGGTCACGTGAACTTCATGACCTTATTCTTAGGAATATGGGTTGAACTGTTGATGAACATTAAATATAGTCAAACCCTAGAGATAAAAATATAGCCTCTTATGACTATACATAGTGAAGACAATGAAAGGTATATCACTTGATATACCGTTCAGAAAGTGATGAGAAAATGCAAATGGAAGAAGTGTCGCATTAGATGAATGAAATGAATGCTAGAGAGTGGCAGAAAGATAAGACAAAAGAAAGAGATGAGTGATAACATGCAATTTATACATGAATTTACATGATTATTAATACAAATTAGGACATTAAATGTTCTATTTGTATGCATGTTATCATATTTTAAGTGCATTTCTATCATTTTATGTAATTTTAGGTTATAACCTAAAAGTATATTATTTTATGTACAATTATGCATAACTAAATAATGTAATTCTACTCCTATTTATATTTGAGATCATAATTATATTTTCATGATTTAAAAGATAGGAGAAAATATTTTTATTTACACTCATGTATTTTTCAAAATTTATTTTCTAACAAGAATGAGTGTATTTTTTAAATTAAAATTAATTCTCGTGTTATTTAAATATTTTGACTTTTTATAATGATAGATAATTCAATTTCGGATCCAAAAAAAAATTAGATTAATTTGGAGTTGCAGTTTATAAGTTATGAAATTTCCAATTTTTAGGAATTGTTTAGAATTTTCCTGAATTTAGTAAAAGCTATTTTTGATTTTTAAAAACAGAATAAATAAATGTTTTATCATGAGCTGATGTGGCAAGAAGTCAGCACGTGGCGACGCATGTACATGCCATGTGGTGGGGTTGACGAAACTAAATTGTATGGTCGTTGAATACACACGATTTAGTGTTAAAACAAAGTCCTAAACTTACCAATTTATGATTAATCAATTTAATTAAAGAATATAATGGTAATTAAGGGTCGAATCCACTGATAATTAGGGAAATTTGAGATATATCTTTGAACTTCGGTCAAATTGGACGACGAATTAAAATTAGAAATTGGGAGTTTTATTATATTAAGAAAGATAACTCAATTGCACATCCACGGAATCAAAAATCAAGTAATTTAGATGAGAATTTGCAGAGTAATCGAAGTTTGAAGTTAGAAGAAAAATTCGTATCGTAAAATGATTTAAAACAGAAATTAAAACGAAATTAAACTTAATCTACTATTCGAAATGTAAAATTAACACTAAATGATGAAAGATTAAGATGATAACACACAATCTAACCCAAAGTAGCCTTTGAAATGATCCAATTAATCGCCGGATGCATGGCTTTTCATTCCGCATTTTCGAAGATGAATTTGAAGTTCAAGATGTGATTTCTCCTAAATCTCTCGATCAAACTTTGATTTCAAGTATCCCTTGGATGCGGAAATGCATTAAGAACACAAAGAAATCAATTGGCATTTGAATTGGTGTCTGGACAGTTTGAATTTCTCGAAGATTCAAAGGCGAGGTCTTTTGTCGTGAATAACTGTGTATTTAAAGGGCGAAATTAGCCACGACCGTCCGATGAAGAGACGCCTCACGATCGACGGTCTTGATGAAGCGTCCTTTGGCAAATCGGTGCTTCTAATTGATGATCGTCTGATCGCGAATGAAGGGTCGAGATGCGATTTCATTGCATAAAGAAGAAGTTTGTCGCTTTCGATCTTCCGTTGGATCTTAATCCAATGATCACGATGTCTTGAGGGATCCACCGATCGTGATAGATCTCAACCGTTATAACTCGCGATGGACGGTTCGGATGATTTCACTTAAAGTCCATTTAACGCACGTGTGTTGATCGGTGATCGGTGGGCCACGTGTCCACTGCATCGACGCGAGCCGTTTATCGCGCTTTCTATCCAACGCTCCACGTCACGCCACGCACCTGAAATCAAAATAAAATCGAGGGAACATAGTCCCAGACGAAGAAAAAGATGAAGAATCGCGCATTTCAAAGATAGAGCGGACGTGAACGTTAGCCTAAATCTGAACTATCTGATGCCGGACCGAGGGATGAGCTCGGCCTGACGCTAAGATTACTAATGGGGGAACTAGTGAAGGGATGGCCTACGGTGGCTAATGGATATGATGATGGCTAGACGTCCTACTCAAGCAAGCAACCTTCCCGGCACGTCGTCACTGAGTTCCTGGGATGCTCCGAGTAGGATGGGTCGGGAGTCCTCCCGGGCTCGTCGATGCAGGGGAGAGAGCGACCTCGAGTCATCGGTGGGAGCTCGATCGTCAACCCGGCGGCCGGATCCACGATCCCAATCCCGTAACCAAAACTCACTCAACCTAACTAGGCCCGATGACGGTAGAAACAAGTGCGGGAAGTACTGAAAGAGATAATGCTTCAAATTAAAGAGGGGGGGATGTGTGCCCTAACTCGCGGGCGCGAGCCCGTACTGGTCGTGGCGAGGGAGGTGGTTCGGGACGCGGCAACGGCGGTTGATGGAGGGGCGAGTCAGCGTGGATTGAGCGGAAGAGCGAGACGGTCACGACCAAGGAGCAGAGGTCGCGGCGAGCAACGCTCGCCGCGGCGTAGGCGGGGTGGATGGGCGTCGACTCGGCGGGCGGGACGGCCGGAAGGCGATCCGCGGCGGCGGCTTGAAGCGACCGTGGAGAGCAGCGGATCGAAGGAGGCGTTGAGCGGCGATGTCGGCGGAGCGAGGCGAAGGGAGATCGGGGGCGGAGCGGGGAGCGAGAGGCGATTCGGGCGTCGATCGGAGCGGCGTCCGTGGGGTGACGGCGTGAACAAGCGAGACGAGCGAGTGGAGGCGATGGAGGCGGCGATGGAGGCGGCGGCGGCGGCGGATCGAGGCGTCGGTTGCGGCGGACTGGGTCGGCGGCTACGGCGGCTATGAGGCGGCGGCAGCGCGGATCGAGACGGCGGGCAGGGACGATCGAGATCGACGACGATGGCCGCAGTGGGACGGCAGCAAGGTGCGTTGATGGTGGCTGGGCGCGGCGGCGATGGCGAGAGGCGCGGCGGCGCGACCAGGCGCGAGGGCGGCGGCGGCGAGGGTCGGCGGCGGCGAGGGGCGGCGGCGCGCATGCGCGCGGCGGCGGCTGAAGCGGCGGGTCGCGGCGGCGGCTACGGGCGCTGCGACGGCGGCGGTTGGGCGCAATGGCGGCGGCGACGATGGGCGGCGGATCACGGCGACGACTGTAGCAGCTGGGCGCGGCGGTAGCAGGCGCAGCAGGGCGGCAGCGGGGTCGATACGGGGCCAGGGCAAGGGGTGGCGGCGGCAGCGGCGGCACGGGTGGTGCGGCGGCGGCGGCGGCGACGTCGGCGGTTGGACCCCTTCCCTCACCTTCCTTGAGCAGCCACTCGAGAGGAAACTCCTTTTCTTTCTCAAATGACGGCTAGGGTTTTGTGGGGGGGTCCCTTCCCCTCTTATAGAGCCCATGGTGGGCCAAGAGAGGAAAGGGCCCACTTCAGGCCCACAACCCACACCCATGCTCATAGAAAAGAAATAAGGTTCACAAAGGGAAAGGGCCTTAGGATAGGGCCCCGAAACGAAGGGAACCCACCCCCAAGGCCTAAAAGAGAGAGAAGAAGATATGCAAAGGCCCGCTTAAACACGTGCGGGCTACAAAAGTGCGAAATAAAGGAAAGGGTAGAACGATAAATCCCCGCGCGCGCGAGCCGGATGAAGTCTGTGGTGGCGAGATGAAGTCCTCACTTAGTGTAGTGAAAGTCGGCATCCTTCGTCTTCGCCTGTCGAGGGGGCTGGACGCGCGTGGGTGTCGGCTCCTCCGGCGCCGTAGTGTCATGCCTTGGTGGCGACGGGGGTCGTACGCCACCACTATCAGATGCTTATATGTACTATAACCTTAATATTACGAATAAATATAAATCGCACATGTCACATCTGTGCCACGCAAGCACTCGCGCGGGTCTGCGTGGTGCTGCCACGTGGGCTTGCGTGCCACGTCGCATCCACGTGTGCTCGCATGAAAAATTCCCCCTTTTTGTGATTTTTTTAATTAATTTAACCCTTTAAAAAAATCAAAATAAATTTATACAAATTCAGGTAAAATTCTAGAAAATTCCTTAAAATTATAAAAATCATAACTTTCAAAATACAACTCCAAATTAAGTCAAATTTATTTTGTTGGATCAGAAATTGAATAATCTATCATTATAAAAAGTCAAATTATTAAAATAATAAGAGAATGAATTTTAAATAATTTAATAAATTTATGTATGTTTTAAAATAACTTTATAAAAATACATAAATGTTAATAAAAGATCTTCTCTTATATTTTCATCCTTAAACATGATTATGATCTTAAATATAATTAGGATTAAACATCATAATATTTTAATCATGTATAAGAATCCATAAATTGATGTATTTTTAGATTTTACCATGAAATGATATAAAATGATAGAAATATACTTAAAATATGATAACATGCATATATTTGGAATGATTAATGCTTTTAATTGCATTAATAATCATGTAAATTCATGTATAAATAGCATGTTATCAGGCGTCTGCGTATCACACGTGTGCATCTATGTGTGCACATGTTGATAACATGCATTTATAACTTAAATTTTTATCTTATTTCACTCATATTCATGCTTATTTTATGTAATTATGATGCATGTTATCTTAATTTTATGAATTTTCTCTATTGGAATCCCAGTCTACTAAAGTTCATATTTATGCATAATTTAGGGTTAATTATGAGCTTTCTTGATGATTAATCTTTTTTCAAGATTAAATTAATAAGAATTAAGTATTTTCCCTGATGTACTTTCACTATAGAAGATGATTTGAAGAATTAATTCTAAGGAAATAATGATTGGAAGATTTAAAAAACGAATTTTTAATGAAAGACTTGAGATTATTTTCAATCCATCTCATTTTCTTATTTTTAATTATATTTTAGAGGGCATAATATTCAAAAGAAATAAATTTGTGATCCAATAGAGAAAATTTGGATTAAAAAAGAGTTGTATTTCTTAAGTTATGAAGTTTTGAATTTTTATATCTTTTTCAGATTTTTATCTGATTTTTAATTAATTTTTACTGAATTTTTTTAATTTTATTTCTTATTTAAAATCATGAAAAAAGGGGGTTTATTTACCGCAGAACCGCGGAGCTGATGTGGTGCGCGAGGCTGACACGGCGCGCAGGACCCGCACGAATGCGATACGGCACGCAAGGCCATGTGGCAAAACCGGCGAGGCCCACGCGGTGCACAAGTGGCACGGATATGATAACATGCTATATTAACATAATAAAACATGATTTTTGATGCATATTAAGGTATAAATGGTTTCATTAACATGCATGTTATCATACTTATGTATATTTTTCTATCATTCTATGAAAAAGTCATTATAATCTAAAAAATACTTTAACTTAGGGTTAAATATGATGATTTAAAAGATAAATAATTGATAACCCATCTTTACTTGAAATTATAAAGGTTTTTAAAGTTAAAATAATAAGAGAAAATATTTTATAAACATCTATTTACATTTTCTTAAGTTAAAAACCTTAAAAATAAATCTATTTTTGAGTTGAAAATTAAAACTCTCATTAGTTATCAATTTTTATATTTTAGAATGATAGATAATTAAATTTCGGATCAAATGAAAGAAATTTGGATTAATTTGGAGTTGTATTTTGAAAGTTATGATTTTTACAATTTTTTGTGTATTTCTGGACTTTCTGAATTTAATTTCAATTTAAATATATTAAAAATAATTCAAAAAATCGATAAAAAGGGTTTAATTTTTGTGCGGGAGCCCACGTGGGTGCAACATGGCATGCAAGGCCACATGGCAGAGCCACACGGGCGCATGCGAGCGCCTACGTGGCGCGGAGGTGACGTGGCCAATCCTCGTGCGTTGGATCGAGCGAAGCGTGGAACATCGAGCGTTGATCTGGTGAGCTCGCGGTCCACCGGATCTGATCAAACGCACGTGGCCACGATTTAATCTCAAGGAGTGCATCGAGACCGTCTGATCGCGATCGAAGGGGCGCAAATCAAGGCGTTTTATAACGCATTTTATCACAGCGCATCCAAACCGTCGATCAAGATCCAACGACCATGATATTTTCAAAACCGTCCATCGTGGACCGTTTCATCATAACCGTTGATCGTTTCAATCGAAGGGTTACGCTCAATTCGCCTATAAAAAGACTTGTTCTTTGATTTTGTAAATTATTCGAGTTGGAAATCAAAAAAATTGATTTGTCTAGACACCTCCCCTCTCGTTTCTCTTGATCTTATTGTGTTCTAGCTTCAATTCCGCACCTCCGGAGCCCTTGAAATCAAGATTTGGCTGTGTAGATCGGAAGAAATTGCAGCTTGAACTCATGAAGGCGTTCTTCAGTGTTTTCGTCGATTAATTGGATTAATCGAGTTAATCCGATCACTAATCATGGTTAGTGGAAGCGGTTTTTACTAAGATTTAGTTTATTTAAGTTTGATTTTGATTTGGATTAAGATTTAAGGTTCAATTTGGTTGAATTTTAGATAAAATCGCGATTTATGATTCCGAAATTTTCTCTCCACTTCAATCTTCAATTTCTCCACGAAATCAAGTCCAAATTCGATGATTCTTGATTCTATGGAATCGATTTGAAGTTATCTTTCATAATTTACCATTTTCCCCAATTTATATCATCAATTCATTGTGAGATTTGATCAATTTTGAAGAATTTATCAAGAATTTCCTTATTTTGCTGTGGATTCGGCCCTTATTTACCATTATACCCTTCAATTCGTTACATTTTCATCAAATTGGTAAGTTCGGAATTATTTTTGACACGAGACCGTGTGTAATCAACGACCTCCCGGTCTCATCTCGTCAATACACGTGGCAAGAGGCCACGCAGGTCCACACAGACGCCCGTGAGGGGCGCCACGTGGCAAGAGGGCTGGCGTGTGAAGGGCCCATGGGTTAATGGGCAATGGTTAGATTATTGGGGCGGTAACGCAAATAGCGTTAAACCGTCCCCTATTTAGATGCATGTTTCTCCATTTTTTATTCCGTGTGCAACTATGTTCTCACAGAATTAACCCTTTTCAGGTGATGTGGCCGCACGGTGGGCGTCGGATCCAATCGCGAGGCATCAATCGCGTAGACCCAAGTCCACGCGATCGAAATCAGAACGCGTACGTCAAAGGATATTTAAGTCGGCTACATGAACGGCTTACCTTACGACACGTGGCATCACAAGGCGCTCCCAATCTTTATCAAATCAAATGCATTAAATGAAGCGGTTGTTCGCGATTAGACAGGCATAATTAAACCAGTTTGAAGATCATCACGAGAGGACTCGTGGATGCATCTCGACGCAATGATATTCATCGAACGACAGGATTTAATATCAAAGAAGAGTGGTCCATGATCGAGGTCCGTGATTGCTGCGCGATCGTGGCCTGATCGATGCGCAATCATGGCCATGATCATCTTGGATTGATGACCCATGATCATCATGTGACCGTGGCCATCAATTCCATCTATCACCGGATCAAACCGCCCGAGAATTTCAGGCGAAATCTCCTTTAAAAACTCGATGTACTCCCTTGTTTTCTTCTTCACTCTTGATTGATTCGTAAAGCAATTAAGCGAAGTTTGAGCAAAATCTTGAGTTCTTCATGATCCCCCTGCGTTTAGACTCGATTGCAAACAAATCGGAGCGAGATTGATCATGAATATCCATCCGATTTCATCGAATTTTCCCCTTGAATGTCGAACGTCCGCGAGGAAGAAATCGAGCAAATTCAATGCAATCCGCGTGAATTGAAGCCCCATCTTTGCGGCAATCGGGTTAGTAGTGAGATTTGATTGATTATCACGTGGTGATTTAAAATTTAATTAGATTTAGACCGTTAATTTTGAGTTTTAGTTCATAGTGTTTCTTCATAATTAGATTTGTGTCTAATTTTAGCTTGCAATTTTTTTGATTTTGAAAAAGGATATCACTTTAATTATAACTCCGGATCACCTGATTCTGGTTTAATTCAATTCCTTATTTTCATCAGCTTTCGTGGAGACAAATTTGTTGAATTATGTGATTATTTCACCCCTCAATTTAACGTTTTATTAAGCCCTGTTCATTTTCAACCCGAATTTGAGCGTTGAGTTTCGGGGTCAATTACTTTCAAAATATAAATCAGAATTTGATCATTTTGGTCTCTTAGCTTTCTATTGATATATAAATTATAAGATTTGAATATCATTTGAAAAGTCAATTTGAAGATCTTCTCCGAAGTGTCCATTTCGGGATTTTTCTGATATTTGATTTTCAATAATTCATAGTAAATCTATTTCTTATCAAAAAATCACGAAATTGATATCAATAAATTCCATTTTCTCTCTAGTTTTCAATTGTATAGTTTTTGTAATCTTCTGACATCTTTTGCTATTCGGATTTTACAGAAATTAGACTATTGATCAAAGTCAATGCTTTGACTTCGACTTTTGACTTTTCTCTTTTCAAATCAAAGAATTTAAATCTTAAAATTCTATATTTATTATATTTATATCATTTCTATTCATAACATATCTTTTCTCCTTCTTTAAAACCTCTTTTAAACCTAAGTTTCACCAAGTCAACTCTACAATAAAAGTCAACCTTGTTCTCTGTGGATCGACCCGATACTTACACTTTACTTGATTTTATATCTTTGTTATTGTGAGTTCGGTATTATAAATTTTATTTGACCGACGTTTGTGTGCATTTTAACGACCACACAAAACGCTTCGTCACATGTGCACGTGTGTGCGTGGGTGTGTGTGCACGTGTGCGCATGTGAGAGTGACTAGCGGGTTAAGCATCCATTACGGATTAACGCTAACCCATTATACTCTTATATATTATATACACATTAAACCTTCTCTTTTATTCTGTGTGGGACTATTTGTGTTTGTTTTTATTTTTCGTTGACATGGCGCAACGTAACGCGTCTGATCGGCGATAAATAGCGATCATCAGATGTCACTTACTCGTGGGGGTCCGTGGAGCCATCTGATTAGGTCGATGATTCGATCAAATGACGTTTAATCTCAACCATTCATCTGGGGAGTTATAACGGTCGAGATTAAATTTGCCCGATGGACACATGGACTCATCGTGATTGTCCAATGAAGATCGAATGGACGAAATCAGCGATGCCTCTTCTTCACACGCGACGTGACAAAATCTGGACGCTTCATCTCAGATCGAACGGATGCAACTTAAAGACACCGATTCACGAATCGACATTTAATCTCAGCCTTTGATTGAAGATGAATCGATACATCCAACGGTTACGCCCAAATTTTCCTATAAATTGAAATGTTCTTTGACGTGAAAATTTGGTCTTGGATTTTCGAGGAAATCGAACTATTTAGAAACCACAATTTGAGAATCTCATTCCTTCTTTAACTTCTAGACTCATTTCTGCGTCCAAGGAGTGTTTGAAATCAAGAATTGGTCAAGAGAATTGGAAGAAATAACATCTTGAACGCCGAACTTTGTTTTCAAAATCGTAGAATGAAAAGCGTTGAATCCGATGATTAATTGGATCATTTCGAGCGCGACTTCAGGTTAGGTTGAGTTTTTTCATCTTAATTCATCTTCATTTAGCATTAGATTTACATTTTGAATCGTAGATTAGTTAGATTTAAGTTTTAATTTTGGTTTTAATCTATTTTCACGATCGAATTTCTATCTCATTTGAAATCTCAATTTCTCCATGAATTCTAATCCAAATTCACTGATCTTTGATGCCATGGATTCATGTTGGACTTATATTTCTTAATCTACTAAAATCCTTAATTTTTCACTCAATTCATTGTCTGATTTGATCGATTTTTAAAGATATTTGAAGAAGTTCCCTTATTTCTCTGTGGATTCGACCCTTATTCACCACTATACTCTTTAATTTGTGATTTAATCTTTAATTTGGTGAATTTGGAACTTGTTTTGACATGAGGTCGTGTGTATTCAACGACCGCACAAAACTGTTTCGTCAATGAGGCATTCATATGTTCATCCTATTAAATGGCTTATTTGTTTACAACAAGAAGGGTTATTTAAGAATAGAAATTGTTTTCCTAGTGTTTTTTTTTTGTTCAAGAGCTACAGTTTCATGTCATAGCATGCATAATTTTTGGCATCACTACAATGATATACAAAACTAGAACAAAATAGATTGTACCCTACATCATCACAGCTATTGGAATATCCTTCCCATCCTCTTCTAGTGTTTGAAATCTCTCCTTAAGATCACTTTACGAGTTTCAGATTCATAAGCGTTCGTGTGTCCATTTTACTCATGAATATTTTGATCATCATATTTAGGATAATTTGGTGGAATCTCATACATTTTCTATATTGAACTCCAACAATCCTAAGTTCCTGAAATTATTTTTCCATCTGGAATTTGAATAAGTTCAATGATAACATGCAATTTCATGCATTATCATGCATTTTATGCATTTCTTCTTAAATATATAATCATAAATGCATGTTATCATAAGTTAAAATGATTAAAATAGTAATTTTTTAGAGGATATTCTTGATTTTTCATAAATTAAAACATTTTCTAAACATTTAATGACATTTGATTTATAAAGAATATAATTTTTTTGTATAAAATGAATTAACATCTTTTCTGAATTTTTTAGAATCTTAAAGGAATTTTAGAAATTAAATTTTATGAAAATGATTTTTTTATAAAAGGAGAATAAAATAAAATTATAAAAATGAGAGAGAGAACTCTTTATTTCCCTCTTTTTTTATCTCTCTCTCTTTGTCTTTGTCTCTTTATTTGCATCGCTTTGTATCTCTCCTGTGATCTCACTCACTATGACTCTTGGGCGGACACATGTGCTCTATTTCTGCGTGCATTGAAAATGAGCATTGAAGCATTCCACACACAGCATCCTCTCCTTTTTTCTCATAGACTTCATTTTCCATCTCCATGCACGGCTGACGCACGTTGTACAACCGTGGCACGCAAGGGAGAGCACCTAATGCCGGCTGGTGGTGCACACTCAGCGAGTACTACATCACATGTTGAGATGGTGCCCTGTGGCGCATAGTGGCACGTAGAGGCACACAGAAGCAAGTGCCACAACGTGCCACCAAGAATAGAAACCAGTATGTCTACTTCTTCTTTGATGTTAACAAACACAAATTGTCATCTGTGGGCTACGAGGATAGAGGTTTTTTTGGAGGCTTATGATTTATAGGAAGTCATTGATGGAAGTGAGGTAAATCACAAGAAGGATTATCTTGCATTGTTGATGATCCTCAATTCCATCTCAGAGTCTCAAAGTAATGAAATCATCATCAAGAAGATTGCAAAGGAGAGTTGGGAGGTTCTCTGTACATTCCATGTCCGAATTGATAGAATGGTTGAAGCAAAGGTGCAAGCTTTGAAGAGGGAATTTGAAAAAATTTCCATGAAGAGGAATGAGAAGGTAGATGAATATTCAAATCAATTTTCTTGAATTGTTACAAATTTGAGAGACTTGGAGGAGACTCTTGATGAGTATGGTGATGTTTCAACACTTCTCAAGTCAGTCCCAAAAGAGTTTGATGCTCTAATCCTTCTTCTTGAGCCAACAAGTGATTTAAAGACCATGAGATTGATGGATATTATATGGCCTGCAAGCCAATCATACTTTCATACTTTCTTTATATTCATTGAAATGAACTTTTATTCATTGTCATTCTTGTGTCATGCTTGCAATGAAGTCCATGAACATATGCAATGATGATGGAGAATTATTTCAAAACATGAACACAAGGGTTCTAAGTGAACCTATCATCCTCCTCCTCCTCCTCCTCCTTATCCACCAACTTGAGAAATTATCCATTTATTAAATGGATGAAGAAGACCTCTCTAAATATTTGAAAGAGAGTGCAGATTTTAAGGGAATTACCTTCCCTCCTCCTATTTTACACTGATCCAAAGATTGACTTGGTCAAAATAAATTAGCCTTATCCTTAGATAATTAGAATCCCTTGAATGGACCAAGTCAATCACCTTCTACCTTGATATAAGTTTCCTATTTTCCAAACCATATCCACTATATCTTAGGTACCTTATATAATTATAAATAATGATCTCAAAAGAAAATCAATAGGAATCTCTTTGTTTTTCCTTCTCTCTTTGAAACCACCCTTAAGTAGAAATTTAGAAGAGATCTATATGTGATAAATTATGGAAGAAAGCTATCTTCTTGCTCTAATTCAAGACAAACCTTTTTGCATGAATAAACCATGCAAGTATGAAGAAAGGTCAACAAGAAATTGATAGAAGTCTGAAGAAAGATGCCACTAGAGGAGATTACGGCAAGGAGAGCTCTCCAAGGACCATTCTCCTAATTGTCCAAGACTTGTTCGGAGTGTCACCAAATATCCACCTTCAAATTAAAGTTGTTACATATATTATCACCTGATTGATGAGCTTACACACGTCATCCTTCGACCATTATGGAACTTTGAAGATACATGAAGCCTCTCCCTCATAAATAACATGAGGGCCAAGCGAAATTAGATTTCATAGAAGAAGAACACCACAATCACGAACTCTTCAGGAAGACTATAACTACAACTACATCCAGAAAGAGCTCCATGGCTCTGTATAGTGTGAAGGCTTATGAATTATCTTCACCGACCAATCACTTACGTCTATATTGATCGCAAGTGCCGCCTTATCGTCTGGAGACCCAAGAAACCATCCACAACTGCCTTGAGACCTCACGGGAACAAAGCATAGTTCTATCACGAAAGATTGCATTGTTGAAGACGGTGACGACAACTAAACGCCGATGAAAGCGTTGAAAAGCTGTTGAAGAAGCTAAGAAAATTCACTGTTGAAGAAGCTAAAAAATCCACTGATGAAGAAGCTGAACACGACGGAATCGTGACTAGAACTCCTACAACTTCTGATGACCCTAAAGAAGAAATGAAGTCATCTGAGCTACGCGAAGATTCCGATGGTTACGAAGAGTCTTCAATCAAGAAGGCGATATCATCTACAGTCCTGGCATTTTTTCAGATGTTTCTCATCTCCAGGGTGCCAAGAGAAAAGAACCACGGGAGGCAGATGGTAGAGTATAGCCGAAAAGCTTTCGTCGTTCGGTTAAAAAGTAAAGAATGATTTACGTCATGAAATACATGGAATAACTCCTGATGTAACAGTCAAAGCAAGACGAATAGGCGGATCGACTCATCAAGTTTGGACGGTGTGTACAAGGCCCGAGGACTTCAAACAACAAAAAAATGTCAAGCCACCCCGTCACCCGTGGAACGCAAATGACATCATTGAACTCCTCTTCGATAATCCGAGAATTCCAAAAGATTCTCGACGATATCTCGTCGATATTTCAACGATACTCACAACCAAGATTTCATCCTAACTGACATCCAAAGGAGACCCAGTCCATCCAACCGATTCCGCAGCCAACGAACTCATCCCCGACCGAGTAGACTCACCTTCGGTCAACGGTCATTACGGAATCCATGTAAGAAACAAAGAAATTTCCGCAACCGCTCATACGTGGAAATTTAGATCGACGCGACTTCTCACCCTCATTCCTCCTCTTCGTAATCTATAAATGGAGATTTTTAAAGAGAAGAAGGGTATGATATTTTGAATGAAAATTTGGTTACCTTGGTTACATTTTTACCTTTGTGTTCATCGTTCCTCCCCGTGTCTCCTTAATTCCCCTTCTGCAAACACACTCCGAGTTCTATCTCCCTTTCCCTTTCTCCCTCCCGTTCTTTCCTCTTTCATCCACTTCAAACAAGACTCAAGTGACGGAAAATCTGGATCGACCGGTAACTCTGGAAGCATCGTCTTCACCGTCCTATAGGTATCATCCGCTCCCGTCAGTGTGTTTAGTAGTTCGTTTATGAGATCATAAGTCCAACATATATTACTGTTATTTTCTATCTATTCGCTCCTTCTATCTCTTCCACATTCTTCTCTTCACCCATTATCATATCTTCTACATTCATCATCCTTCTCATATATTCATTAACCCATATTATTACTCATTCATAGTGATATCATTCATAGGTCCTTCAAGCATTTGTTGGATTATTTCTTAACTATATCATCTTCATCATACATATCTCCATTTCTAAAATATCCTACATCATAGTTGTTTATTGATGAAGAATTATTTCTTTTGAAACTTATGTGTTTGTGTGTTTATCGTGCCTCTCCCGTAAACCTCCTCTCTGAGTTCCAAATATGATGTAGGATATTTTAAAAATGGAGATATGTATGATGACCAACGATGGCAGGGTTCCATGAAAGAGTTCTAATATACTCCATATCTCCTAGAGCACGTGGTGTAGCTGGGCACCCACCGAGCTGGCAACTCAACCTGTCGATTGCGTTAAATCGATCCTTAGTCAATTAATCTATATTTTGATATAGTTAATTGATAAGGAGGACCAATAAGTGTTATTAGGTTGATAGAGTCATTAACTGGTGAGAGATATGGACCTAGGGGGTCACACACATAAAGTCAATGGATGTTGGTAGATATAGACATAATAATAAGGGTTTTTGTGAAAATTTTACATTCCTAAAGTCTATAAATAGGGGGGAGAACGACCATAATATGGGTGCCCATGCAAGCCTAGTGGAAATTCTCCTATCTCTTCTCTTCCTCTCGTAGTGACAAGTGTTCAAGAGGAGATCTAATCATCTGGAGACTATGTGGACACCGCTAGAGGCTGGACGCTTGAACGGTTGAAGAACTCTTTCAAATGATCCATGTAAGTATGAGTTTTATTATATACTAGATGATAGGATCACCTAGAAAGGATGATGAGATCACCTATTATTAGTGCTTCAACTATGTTGAATTTTTTTGATTCAACACCTTCCACTATAATCATTATTTTGGTCAAAAACTTGGAGAGCTTGTGGAGCCTTAGGTCCAAGCAGAGACTTGAGGAAGCATTTGGGTAACTCAAGGTGCATGAGTTGAGACTCTAAGAAAGAAACTCAAGAGATGAGGAGCAAGCACTCCTCTATAGGTTTTTCAACTTGTAAAAGAAGGATCAAAGATGGTCATCTTTAAAAGGATAGGGACATGGAAAGAAAGGAAAAGGCAAAGATTGTAGTGGTGAAGTGGATGGAGAGAATAAGAAGAAGCAATCTGACAAATCCAAGGTAAAATGCTATGATTGTCAAAAGCTTGGGCATTTTGCAGATCAGTGTGAACTTCCCAAAAGAGACAAGTCGAAAGGAAAAAAAATATGCACATGGCCCAAGAACATGAAGACAAAGAGGATGAATCATCGTTGCTTATAGTGTTAGCCAATAAACATGCAGACGTGTTACTTCAAGGTACGAGGGACTCTCCTATTGATGATATGTGGTATCTAGATATAGGAGCAAGTAGCCAAATGACTGGTATAAAAACCTTCTATCATTCCCTTGATGAATCTTACAAAGGAATGGTGAGATTCGATGATGGCTCTTCAATTATGTATGAACGCAAAGGTGAAGTACATGTGGATTCAACTAACGGTGAAAGCATGATATTTGAAAATGTTTTTTATATACCTAAGTTGAAGACTAACATCTTTATTTTCAGAAATCATGATTCTCAAGGTTGTGACATACATTTAAGGGATGGTTTTCTCACTCTTCATGATGGCCAAGGAAGGTTGCTCACTAAGACTCCCAATACGAGGGGGAATACATATCTACTGAAGCTTGATGGATCAAGATCGAGTGGTCGTCAATGGCATATAGTCAAAAACAAAGTCTAAACTTACCAATTTGATAAAAATATCTCGAATTGAGGGGTATAAAGGTAAATAAGGGTCGAATCCACACGGATTTTGGGAAATTTCTGATGATCTCTTCCAATTTGATCAAATCGGACAATGAATTGATGATAGAAATTAGGAAAAATGGTAGATTATGAAAAAGAACTTCAATAGGATTCCACGAAATCAAAAATCATTAAATTTGACTTTGATTTCGTGGAGAAATTGAAGATCGAAGTGAGAGTATATTTCCGAAACATAAAATCACAAAATGAACGAAAATCTAAACGATGTTAAACTTAATTCTTTATCTAAACAAAAATTAAGCGGTAATAGACAAAAGATTAGTAAAAACCGCTTCCACTAACGCAAGATTGCGATTGGATTAACCCAATAAATTGCCAGAATCAAGGCTTTTAATCAAAAATCTAAAAATTGCGATCGTGGAGTTCAAGCATCGATTTCTTCCTCATCTTTCGCCCAAATCTTGATCTCAAGCACTCTGTGGACGCGGAATTGAGTCTATAAGAGATTATGATCAAGAGATTCAAGAGACTTTGTGTCTAAATAGATCAATTTGATTGATTTACTCTCAAATGCTTTATAAATCGTAAGAACATTTCAATTTATATGGTATTTGGGCGTAACCGTCCAATCAAATTGATTAACGGCTCTGATGAAACGGTCTATCGCGAATGGTTACCGTTAAGTCGAGGCCGTTCGATTGCGATTGGACGCTCGAGATGATGCCACATGTTCGTGCGTTATAAAACGCCTTGAAAACGCATCCGTCGGATCTTGATCACACACCTTCGATGCGTTTTGATCACGTTTAATCTCGACCGTTATAACTCCTTGCGCTCAACGGTCGAGACAAACAATCGATGAACTCCAATTAAGCCACGTGTGTCCATCAATCTTTAATGAATATCAACGGTCCCACATGCTGCCATGTCGCCTCATTGCGATCCTAGTCGTGATTGATCGGACGTCCCACATGCTGCCATGTCGCCTCATCGCGATCCTGATCGTGATCGATCAGACAACTCTGATTGCACCACGTCACCTACGTGCTTTAAATATTGTAAAATTTTGATATTAAATTAGAAAAATTGATTTTTAATTCCAAAAAATCCTTAGAAATTCATAAAAAAAAGGAAAAATTCAGAAAAATTCTTGAAAAATCCCTAAAAATGAGAAAATTCATAACTTTCAAAATATAACTCCAAATTTATCCAAATTTGTTTCATTTAATCCAAAATTTAATTATCTATCATTCTAAAAAGTCAAAATTAATAAATAATTAGAGTTTTAATTTCTATTTTAAAAATACATTTATTTCTTAAAGATTTTAACTTTAGAAAATTAAATAAATGTTTATAAAAATGATTTCTCTCATTATTTTAATTTTAAAAACACTTATAATCTCAAGTAAAGATGGGTTATAAAATTATTTATCTTAAATTCATAATATGTAACCCTAAGTTAAAGTATTTTGAGATTATAATGACTTTTTCATGGAATGACAGATAAATACTCATAAACATGGTAACATGCATAGGAATGAAATCATTTATGCCTTAATATACATCAATAATCATGTATTATTATGTATAATTAGCATGTTATCAAAGCTCATCGTCGTCGAACATTGTCTTCTTATAAAAGAAAATGATCAAGAGGCATGGCAATAACATAAAAGGATGTGTCATCAATGTTCTCACACTCTCCATGATATGAAGAGAGGTAATCATGCGATCGAATTACCTCATTCTTTAAAATTTGAGCATAAGTGCAATTGTTCTGTGACCGGGAAACATGTGAGAGATCCATCTCCTAGATCAAACTAGATTTAGAGCTTCAAAGCCCTTGAAATTAGTCTATGCTCACATTTGTGGACTGATATAATGCATATTAAACTCTTATTTTCCTCATAATTAACTGGTATTAATGCGTAATTTAAGCCTATATGATGCATGTTATCATCTTAAAATGAAGTTTTCTTCAATTTAAAGCCAAATCACTTAATTCCATATTTTTTACCAATTGCGTATTCTTATGTGTTTAAGTGTGTTTGACCCTTTCAAGGGTCAAACCACTTGTGTTTGATCTCAAAAGTTTTGGCTTTAAATATTTCAAGATTAAAGTGATTGCATGAAGGTTTAAAAAGGAAGAAAAAAACAAAGGTTAAGAGTTATAGAGGGAGTTAACCTAGTTGACTCTCTCTATAAGTCAACTAGGAATTAATTCACTCATAATTCTATTTTCTCTCTAATGTTTTATTTCAGGGCATAGATTTAAAGAGGATCAAATTATTGATCCAATGAAGAAAATATTTCATTCAAAAAGGAGTTCTAGAAATGAAGTTATGAGCTTCTCAAGATTAATTTTTTTAGATTTTTCAAGAATTTTCCAAAATTTTTAGAAATACTAAAATTCACAAAAAGGGGTTTACATAGCGCGAGACCCGCGCTGTGGTGATGTGGTGATGCAGACACGTGCCAGCGCACCAGCCAGCCAACTTGACTGGCACGGACCCACGCGGGCGCCTACGTGGTGCAATGGCTAAGTGGGATGAGTTGATTGGGTACACAAGTATAGTGGTCCCAACATTAGGCATAGTAGGGGGGGCTGTATAAGCCCAATGGGCGACGCAAAGTCTTAAGGCCGTTCTCCCTTCTAGAGGCAACAATCTCCTTTATTTTCTTCCATCTGGGACTAAACATATGTCTTTATTTCACAGGCAACGTGGCAACACGTGGAGCATCCGATTAAACACGTGAAAAGGTGCACATTGATCTGGTGGATTTCGGTCCACAAGATCCCGATCAACAGCAAATGAAAAAATTCGTGACTGTTGATCTCATTAGTGAAATCTAACGACTATGATTTACTTTTGCACTCGGCGAATCGTGGAGTGACACGCGGTTGCTTGTGGATGCACCGATGAACATTGAACTGCGAAAATCAAGGAGGAAGTGGGCATGCGTCGTGGGATCATGGTCCACTTATTGCGCGCAACATGGCTTCATCTGAGCCGTCCAAGCACTTTAAACGAAACAGACACTCATAATTTAAATTCAGAAATTTATTCTATAAATAGATGTTCTCTCTTACAGAAATGTAACTCTTGATTAAACGTGAAACTAAGAGTTTTTAGAGGAAGATGTTGAATTCTTCATAATTCTCTTACGTTCTAGACTCAATTGTGCATGGATTGAGGCAAGTTAATCACGAACATTGTGAGAAAGATTTATAAATCTCCCCTTGAACGCCAAAATCACGACGGAGAAGGAATAAGAGAAATTCACGACAAACAAGTGATGAGTTTGACTCTTTCAAGATCAAATATATTTTTATTAGCAAATTTTTTTAATAATTTAGAGCTTGAGACTTGAAAAGATTGAATTTTGATGAATAAAGAGAAGAATAAGGAGATTGTGGTCTACATGAAATGTATAAGTTGATAAATGTTTTGATTTTCCAACACAATCTAGTAAGACTTACAAGAAAGCTCTTTGATTCTCTTTATAATAGTAGGATTCAATGACATAGAAAGTAAAGAATATAATTAATGATTTATTGAGGAAATTTGATAGAAAAATGATTTATAATTTTGAAGGTATTGATTTCTAAAGGTTTAAAGATTTTTCCAGAATTTTTTAGGATTCTTAGGAATTTATTTTCATACAAATAGGCAAAATGGAGGCCAATCATGTGCAACCATTGAGATAGCTAGGCCAAAAGTTTCCTAGATGGCGTTGATACAAAGTTTCTTTAGTGCTTGTTGATATCATGCAATTTAATATGTAATTATGCGATTATTAGTGCAAATTACGACATAAAACATTTCATTCTTATGCATGTTATCATACTTTGAGTGATTGTCTATCAATTCATGCAATTTTAAAGTTATAATCTAAATATGCACTATTTTAGGGATAATTATGCCTTTTTAAAGAATATATTTTAGAGTAGATAATTGCCATCTATATTTGATATTATAATTGGGTTTTCATGTTAAATAATAAGAGAAAATACTTTTATAAACTCATTTATTTTTCTATATTTTAATTTCTAAGAGAAATGAGTGTATTTTTTAAATTAAAATTTATTCTCTTGTTATATATTGAATTTGATTTTTGAAATGATAGATAATTTAATTTATGATCCAAAAAAATAAATTTAGGTTAATTTGGAGTTATATTTTGAAAGTTATAAATTTTCCAATTTTTAGGGATTTTTTAATAATTTTTCTGAACTTTTTCATGAATTTAATTCGATTTATTATGAATTAAAATGAATAAAAACTATAATTGTATCGCATGCTGACATGGCAGCTGACGTGGCATAGATAAAATAGCGGCACCACAAGTCCTACATGTGTATGTGTGTGCGCGTGTTTGAGTGTGCACGTGTGTGTTTGTGCACACGTGTGTGGGATTAATGAGAATAAGAACCCTTTTCCGGATTTTTTGCTATCTCATTAATGACACAATAATTATATACCTGGGGAATCACCATAGTTTTCGTCATGTGGGACTATTCTCTTTTATTTTTATGTTCAAGTGACATGAGGATATGTGGAGCGACCGATTGCGTGATTTAATCGCGATCGTCGATCGTCACTTAAGTGAGTGACGTAACAAGACCGTGAGGTCGTCAATTGCACACAGTCTTGAGTCAAAAATATTTCCAAACTTACCAATTTGATGAAAATATTTTGAATTTAGGGGTATAATGATAAATAAGCATCAAATCCACAAGGAATTAGGGAAATTTCTAATTATCTCTTTGAATATGATCAAATCGGACGATGAATCGATGGTAGAAATTTGGGAAAATGGTAGATTATGAAAGAGAACTTCAAAAAAGATTCCATGGAATCATAAATCATCGAATTTCAGTTTGATTTCGCCGAAAAATTGAAGATCAAAGAGAATGATTTTTCTGAAATTGAAAATCGTAAAAATACCAAAAATAAGCTTGAAATTAAATCAAATTACTAATCTATACGGAAATTAAATATGAATAAATGAAAGATTAGTGAAAACAGACTCCACTAACCCTCAATTGTGATTGTATTAACCCAATTAATCGCCACGATTAAGGCTTTTCATAAAAAATCTGAAAATCGCAATCATCGAGTTCAAGCTTCGATTTCTCCCTCGTCTTTCGCCCAAATCTTGATCTTAAGCAGTCCGTGGACGCGGAATTGAGTCTAGAACATGTTAAGATCAAGAGCATCAAGATATTTGGTGTCTAAATAGATCAACTGTATTGATTTGCTCTTGAATGCTTTACAAATCCGAAGAACATCTCAATTTATAGTGTATTTGGGTGTAACTGAATTAATCTCAATTAATATACGGTTCTGATGAAACGGTTCATCGCGAACTGTTATGATTAACTCCTAGTCGTCTCATCGTCGATGGAATGCTCAGATGAAGCCACGTCTCGCGCATTATAAAATGCTTTGAAAACGCATCCGTCGGATCTTCATTGGACGCTTCAGATGTGTTTTGATCGCATTTAATCTGGACCGTTATAAATCCTTGATGGACGGTGGCGATCATTTCACGTAACTCCCAATTAAGGCACGTGTGTGATTGGTGATCTAGTGGACTTTGAGTTCACGCGATCCACGCGCGATATTGGATTCGATCGCCTGCAACGCGTTTAATGGTGTCACGTCGCCTGAAAGAATAGTCCAACACGAAGAAAATCAAAGAGATTCGTCGGGTATATAACTTCCACGGATTTAAGCGGTTCGCTTAAATCTGATTATGGATGCTTATATGTACTATAACCTTATATTACGAGTAAATATAAATACGCACACGTGTCACCTCCGCAACACGCAAGCGCTCGAGTGGGTCTGCGTGGCTCTACCACGTGGCCTTGCGTGCCATGTCGCATCCACGTGAGTCCCGTGCGATTAAAACCCCTTTTTGTATATTTATTATTGTTTTAATAGATTTAAAATCAAAAATGTACTTAAATAAATTCATGAAAATTCAGAAAAATTCTGGAAAAATCCTCAAAAATTAGAAAATTCATAACTTTCAAAATAATACTCCACATTAATCCAAATTTCTTTCATTTGATCTGAAATTTAATTATCTTTAATTCATCATATGTAACCCTAATTTAAAGTAGTTTGATATTATAATGACTTTTTCATGGAATGATAGATAAATACTCATAAATATGATAAGATGCATAGAAATAAAATCATTTATGCCCTAATATGCATCAATAATCATGTATTATCATGTCTAATTAGCATATTATCAGTTAGCAGGGTACACGGCATTGTGATTCGATAATGAATCATTTTAAACGGTTAAATCTCAGCCGTCCATCGAACGAGTTATAGCGGCTGAGATTAAAACCGTTCGGTTGACCCACTGGACACGTGGATGCATCTAGAGCATCAAATGAAGATAGAAAGGTATGTGTTTCATGTGTTTCTTCTTCATGTGCGACGTGGAAAAATCTCAGCGGTTCATCTTCGATCAAACGGATGTGATTTACACTTAATGATTCACATATATGCATTTCATCAAAGCTGTTAATCGAAGATTAAAAGCTCGATCTAACGGTTACGCCCAATTCTCTCTATAAATACACATATTCTTCATTGATATAAGACATTCTTGGATGTTTCGAGCTATCAAACTGTTTAGATATCTCAATCATTGAAATCTCTTGCTTTCTTCTTCTTCTAGTCTCATTTTCCACGTCCAAAGAGTGGTTGAAAGTGCGATTTTGTCAAAAGAATAGGGAGAATTCACTTCTTGAATGTCAGATCGTCTTGGAAATCGCGGAATAAAAATCCTTTGATCTAGGAATCAATCAGATCATTTCAAGCACTATCTCGAGTTAGATTATGTGTTTTCCTCCTAGTCTTTCATCCAAGATTATTATAAAGCAATTTAGAATTGTAGATTACGTTAATTTTAGATTTTATTTCAAATTTTTATCTCTTCACGATTGATTTTCTGTCTAATTTTTTTATCTTTTTTTACTATGCAAATCTTGATCCAAATTATGTAATTTTTGATTTTGTGGATTTTTCTATGAGTTATCTTTCCAAATATATCAGATTCCTTAATTTCTCACCTCAATTCATCATCCGGATTGATTTGGAGTAATGGAAATCATTTCTAGGAAGAAAGGAACCGGAAATATGTGAAATCGGTACACAAATCTCTTGTGAAATCGGAAATTGGTCTTGGAAATAGGCGAAATGGCGGCGTAATCTAATCCCTCGGCATCTGGAACCGCCTCATGCACTGATTTCTTTGACTTCGAAGGAAATCAAAGTCGGTTTGGCTTTACGATTTCCGACTTCAGTAGAAAATCTTGGCATTCGGAAACCGACTTATGAAGTCGGTGAATGCATACCTGATTGGCGCCGAAATCTCTCGGAAGTCACACCTAACCGCCTTCGAAATCATCACAAGAATGTAACCGACTATTGTGGAGATTTTTCTTCGGATGAATCGAAATAACTACCGCCAAAATCCAAAAATGAAAATCGCTGCATTCGCTGCAATTCGGAGTCGGTGAACCATTCCCGATGTTTCTCCTCAAAATCCGCGCCGAAATTCCAGGAAACCGCCTTCTTCGAGCTCTTTTCACATGGAGATCGCGTGAAAACGGGAGGAAGAAAACGGGAGGAAGAAGCAGTTATTGAAGACGATCTCTAGCTTCAAAAATCGTGCCGAAATCACCGCCTTACCTGCCGCAATCGCCGCCTTTTCTTCAAGCCTCGTTTACACGGAGAAAATGGAGAAGAAGAGGGAAGAAAAAGACGACAAGGAGAGAGAAAGTAACGGGAAAAAAAAGTGACCAGGAGGGTCGTTTTATGTGAAATAATCAGGCTCATTAATGAAAATAGGCCCTATAAACAAAGGAAAGGGCCGATTTTGGGTACAGTTGGTCCGATTAGGAAAATTGGGCATTTGGCCCAATAAGGGCTAATAGGGCTTGTTAAGGCCCAATAATAGAAATTTGGATCTATTTTAGGCATAATAAGCACTAATGGGCTTATTAAAACCCACTAATGGTAAATTGGGCCTATTTCTTGGCCCTATAAGCATTTCTAGGGCTTGTTAAAGGCCAATAATGCTAAATAGATCTAAATTTTGGCCCAATAAGGAGTTATTTTGAGGATCTACTTCATTTCCAAAGCCTAAAAAAAGGCTAAAAGGCCTTAATATCTTAAGGTCGGCTTGGAAATAGAAGAGATTTCTCATTTTGCAAAATATATACAAGTCTATAATTTTGGACTTCTAAATTTAAGCAAAATCCTACAAAAGTGGGCTCTTTTGTTTAGATCTCTTATTCTGAATCCTAGATGGGGTATGTATGTCTACGTAGACCTTAGCCGGCCCAAAGGAAGGTGACTGTCGTACGAGATTATACACACTCGTGAGAATTGTCGTGTGACAATTATTTAGTAAATTGTTCATTGTGAAGGGTAATGTCGTCAAAAGATAGCTTGCCTTTTAACAGGAACTTATTGTCAATGACATTCATCACATACAAGATGTCTCTAGCAGTTGATGATGTTGTCCAAAGATGACTCATTAATGTGCACTGATGTCTTGGGAAATGTATGTTTTAAATTTTACAAATTCAATTGTGAGCCACTCTTTGTCCTCCTTATTCGATATATTCAGACGAATCAATCATCGTACAAGGAACTAGAATTCCTATTTTGACTTCCACAAATTTCAAGAACTGGAAGAATGATGTCATGATTGCATTAGCCTATGCCAATGTTGACTCAACAATGACCGACCCTAAAACCCCATAAGAGAATGACAAGCAATTTCAGGCATGGAACACTTCAAATAGAGTATGTTTAATGACTCTTAAACGAATGATTCTAGAAGTTGATCAAGGTAAACTTGAGAACATATCTACCAGATGAATACAGCTAAAACAAAGCTAGGACAATTGAGCATGGATGTAACAAACAAGATGCTAATGGAATTTGTCCTAAAGTCACATCCACCAAGATTTGATCATTTCAAATTGACATATAGTATCCAGAAGCATAAATGGAGTCTTGAAGATCTCACTTCGTTATGGGCTCAAGAAGAACTCCAGTTACTTGAAGTCAATTTTGAAAGTGCAAATTTTGCGTCTACCTCCAAATTAAAGAAAAGGAAGCACGAAAAGATCAATATCCTTGATGTAACCTCCTGATCTTTGGAGGAAATGGGATTCTCTCTTGAGGGTTATGAGCATCGGTGGTTACATCAGGGAATATTCAAGAAGACTATTCTTCGATTCAGTAATCTACTTCAATGAAGATCAATCTAGTGAATCCAGGTATGAGTTTAATTTCGTGTTATGAATCTGATTATTCTGATGACTAGATGCATAAATTGGCTCTGATACCAATTTGTTGGAACTTGAATATGCATCATGTGCGCACGTGTGTGTGAATAAGTAGAAAGTACCATGTTAAGGATTTTCGCTAACTCTTTATTCGCGTAGTACTTATATACGCGTGCATTCAGCTGAATTTATATCATGTGGGACTATCTGTATGTTTTTATGTGCGTAGGTAATGTGGCAATGCGTAAGCCCCCCCCTTCGATTCACTTACGGCGAAGGGGGGGGCTTACGTGGTACATTTCTACTTGTCACCGAATTGTTTTAAAACGATGTAATCTCAGCTGTTCATCCAAAGAGTTATAACGGATGAGAATAAAATTGACGGAAACGCATCCGGAGCGTTAGATAAAGATTGGACGGATGGCGTTTCATGTGTTTCTTCTTCACGCATGATGCGACAAAATCTTTGGCATTCCTTCTCGATCCATCGCCCACGACTTAACGATAACGATTCTTATCTCTGCATTTCATCAGAGCCATTGATCAAAGATTAAGGGCTCCATCCGACGGTTACGCCCAAATTGGTTATAAATTGATATGTTCTTCGATGATATAAATCATTCATTATTATTTTTGAGTAATCAAAGTGTCTAGACACCACCATCCTTGAATCTCTTGCTACCAATCGCTTCTAGACACATTTTTGCGATGACAGAGTGGTTGAAAGTAAGATTTTGTCAAAAGAATAGGGAGAATTCGCCTCTTGAACGCGGAAGATCGTCTTCAAAATTACGAAATGAAAAGCCTTTGATGCGGAGACCAATTGGATCATTTCAATCGCTATCTCATGTTAGATTATGTATTTTTCTCCTAATATTTCATCATGTATCATTATATTGTAATTTGGAATCGTAGATTTAGTTAATTTCATTTTTAAATTCAGATATCTCTCTCTTCGCTTTCAAAATTTTTTATCGCATTTGCTATTTGATTTCTCTACGAATCTTGTTCCAAATCGAGTGATTTTTTATCCCAGGGATTTGTCTTTGAGTTCTCTTTATAAATCTATCAAAACCCTAATTTCTCACCTTAATTCATCGTTCGATTTGATCGAATTTTAAAGAATACTGAAAAAATTCCTTAATTCTTCATGGATTCGACCCTTATTCACCTCTAAACTATTCAAGTCGTGATTTAATCTTTAATTTGGTAAATTTGGTATTTATTTTGACTTGTGTCCACATGTTTTCAATGACCTTGTGGACTCGATTTTTCAGTTCCCATGTATTCAACGACGTCGTGGTTTCGCTACATTTTTTATTCCTAGGCTTCGAGTTGTACCACTTATTCACCTCTAAACTATTCAAGTCATGATTTAATCTATAATTTGGTGAGTTTGGTATTTATTTTGACTTGTGTCCACATGTTTTCAATGACCTTGTGGACTCAATTTTTCAATCCCCGTGTATTCAATGACCTCATGGTTTCGCTACATTTTTTATGCTAAGCTTCTGAGTTGCAGCATTTTTTATGCTAGACATATGACACTTATTCAACATGTATGTGGCTTCACATATCAAGAGGTTTTGATGCAAGACCAGGGGGTAAACCCGGTCGCACACCGAATTACTAAGGGTCAGTCTAGGGAAGGGATACCCTAGGGTGAACTACTATGATGTAATGACCTAATAATGCCAACGAGCAAATACCTTCCCGCACATCGTCTCCGGAGCTCCTAGAGTGTGCCGAGTGGTGTCAATCCGGGAGACCTCCCGGTCCACGTCCATGCAAACGAGGAGCCTCGGATCGTTGATCAGGAGCTCGACAATCAACCCAACGGATTGGACCACGGTCTCAATCCACTCGAGTCGTCTAATCACTCGACCTAAAGTATGTCCTAACCGTGGTGGAAGCAAATGCGGGAGATACTCAAAGAAATATAGTACTTCAAAGTAAGGATAAGGGGATGTGTGCCTAACCTGCGGGGCGCGAGCCCGGTTGGCCAAGACAAGGGAGATCGTTCGTATGTGACACAGATGGTCAGAAGAGGTAGGCCGAGCTAGCGACGTCGGGGAAGAGCGGAGTCCTCAACACTAGTTGAAGATGTGTAGGCGGGCGCGCCGATGGGTCAGGCGGATGAACCGGTCGGGCACGTGTTGCGTGGATGAGCGCGCAAGTCGCTATGTAGGAGAGCAGCGTAGCGGGCAGGGCTCGTGGGCGTTCCGGCGGACTAAGGGGATGTGCTAGCGGGGCGCGTGGGCGCGCGGGTTAGGCACTCGAGTGCGTGCTCGAGCGGGTCATGCGCTGGGGCACGCGGGCTGGGCAGTGCGTGGACCCACAAGGATGATTCAGTCCATGCGTGGACGCCGCTAGGAGACTAGGGGACTGAACACAGGCGCTGATGATCTCGATTACACGTGTTTTCCGTCGTTGTTGTGTATCGATTTCATGCAATAAAATTTATATTTCCTTAGTATAGTGTAAGCAAGGGTCGAATCCACAGGGAGTTGAGGTAATGAGATTAGATATTCAAATGAAAGGTGAGAGAGCGTGGAAGAAGTGAGAGCTTGGAAAGAAGTGCAAACGTAAATGCGGCACGTAGAGATGAATATGAGTGATAGTTTTTAGGTTTATTTTTTAATTAGGAGAGAAATATGAATTCCAATGGAAAAATACAAAGTAGAAAGAAATGCAATGGGGATGAGATGATGACAAGGTGAGAAGAGTGGTTGGCGGTAGCGATGGATTGATGAATCGATGTGTAGCGATAGGGAGAGAGAGAGTTGCAAGTCTCGATGATGTCAAAGACCCTACATTAAAAGAAAATAAGAAAGAAAAAAAAAGGAAAATAAAACTTTACGGTTTATGGAGATGATGAACGCAAGCAAGAACTCAATCCCGATCGTTGCACAAACCCCGTCAGTGTGCCCGTCCTAGGCCAGGTGATGCTCGATCCGCTCTGATCACGATCTTTGCTTGCTCCCTTGTCCACTACAAGGTTGAGCATTAAACAATGCACCTCCTTGGGCCTTGACCTCCTCTCCCTTTCCTTCTGGTATCCTGATGCTATAGAGAGCCAAAAAATGCAAGGAGAGAGAAAATGAAGGCTTTTATAGTGAGTTCTTAGGGTTTGAGAGTAAAGAGGGTAAAAGAGTCCAATTATTAAAATCATTTTTTCAAGCTTTATTGCTTGATCCAAGGGTATAGATGGATAGAGGGTTAAAAAATGAATCTAGATATAAAATTTCAGCTCAAAACTCCATCATGATCATGAGATATCGTGATTTTAGTTTAGAGAAATCATAGTCTTTGATTGAGATAGTGCAGAGTGGCATTTCTGTAAATTACTTACTTCAAAAATTCCTATAAATTAGAGGGGCATTTCTGTAAATTTTCACTTTAAAAATCATAGTGGCATTTTCGTAAATATGCTCAAAATCTGAAAAAGTCCCTAAAAAATTTAGAAAAATTTCAGAAAAATTCCTAAACTTAGAAATTGAATATCTCACAAAATACAACTCTTTTTTTCACAAAATTTTCTCCATTGGATCAAGAATTTCATCCTCTATCTTTTTATCCCAAAATATCTAAAATCATGAGAAAAAATTAAGGTCTCATTTAATAAAAATTTAGCTTGGTCCAACCTCCTTAAAAAGAAGGAGATTGGCCCAATATTCACTCTAAATCAATTTTGGATTAACTTAGAAATCTCATGATAATACCTTTACCAAATCCAAATCTCATTTACCACATTTCATAAAAATATGGTTGTCTTGGTGTTCAAATTTAGTAAAGAGTTGTTTCCTCTTTCCTCTTATCGTCATCCATATCCATGCTTTCCTACTTGCATACCTATGTCCCTACATCCACTAACTCATAGAAAATATGAGAATTCAACCACTTGACTTTGAAAGAGTCAAATGGGGTTAGTCTCATAGTATAAGTAATTGAAAAGAATGGTGCATGATAGGGCATATCTATTTTTTTACTAAATTAGCACTAAATAGACGCAAGTTGAGTATATGAGTGGAATGCAATGATGAATGCAAAAATATCATAAAAAGATGATAATGTGCATTATATGACTAAGAATTATGTGTTAAAACCCATTTATAATGATGAAAATGAATGCATCAATAACACGTTATCAGGCGCATGTCAGGCTAGGGGACGGTCACGGCCAAGGAAAGCCGATCACGGAGGCAAGAGACTAGCAGAGCGGGGCGAACAGGCACAGGAGAGAGGCAAATTCACACTCGCAAGGCAAGAGTGACCAGTTTTGCGCGAGGCAGAGCAGTCACGTACGCGCGTGAATGGAATATGTTGGTGTAGGATGGATCAACGGGAACTTCCAGGCCGGATGCAGGAACGCACAAGAGGGCGACCGCGGGTGCAGATGGATTGACTGAGGGAGTGAGCGGAATTGGCAAGTGAAGTTTGCAGGATGTCCAGAATCAGGGAGAGAATGGAGATTGAGACGAGGTGAGGGATGTAGGCGACGGGAAGTGATGATTTTCACGGGGAAGGGGAAGATGGAGTGAATGGGAAAGGGGAACAGTGTCGCGGGGTGAATTTGTAGTAGATGACCTAGTAATTTCGAGATGGAATCACAGGGTGAAATCGCGGAGTGAATTCCGCGAGAGGATGACTGAGCGATCTGCGGGGTGACCTAAGCAAGGCAAATTTGTGGAGTTAGCAAGGCGTGAGGGGGGGGAAGTCGTCGGATCTTGCCGGTGATGGGGACGAGAATAGGTAACCGACGAAGGGAGTTCGAAGGGGCAAAGGAGCATAAATGGCACGGAGCGAGAAATTCAGGGCGACGGGAAGTCGACCTGATGTGGAGAGAGGGACTGAGGCAGGGCAAAGGGAGAGGGAGAAGACGAGCGTCAGAATTTAATCGGAAGAGGGTGAATTCTGCGTTGGGAATGGGGGGGATATGGCAAGATCAATGCAGAGAGGAAGAACTGGGACACGGGAATGATAGCGGTAGAGGAGAAGAGGGGAGGATGACTAGCGATAGAGAGGGTGGGACGGGAGGTAGAGGACGGACGGTACGGTGAGGAGGGAAAACGGGGAGGGGCTGGACCTTGGGCGTTTGGGAGCAAGGCATCAGGATGAGGGGTTGACGACGGGAGGGGAGAATGGGGAAGTTGGGAAAGGAGCGTGAGAACACAATGGAGGAGAGGGGAGGGAGGTAGGTGCGGAGATGGTTATGCTAGGCGGTGGTGGCAGCGCAAGGGCAGCGGCAACCACACTAGGGCTGCGGCGGCAACTTGACCAACGGCAGCGGAGGTAGTGGAATCGGGCCAAGGAGAGGCGGCGGTGGCGGCGGCGGCAGTAGGTCTCCTTCCCCGATCTTCCTTGAGCAACCACTTGAGAGGGAGTTCACTCCTTTCTTTCTTCAAATGATGGCTAGGGTTTGTGGGGGGGTCCCTTCCCCTCTTATAGAGCCCAAAAAATGGGCCAAGAGGAGAAAGGGCCCACTTGAGGCTCACAACCCAAAGCCTAAACATACTCATAGAAAATAATAAGGTTCACAAAGAAGAAAGACTTCACGAATAGGATCCTAAAAGGGGAAGAACCCACCCGGAAGCCTAAAAGGGGGAGGGAAAATAAGCAAGGGGCCGCTTAAACAAGTGCGGGCCATGAAAGTTCATAGTAAGAAAAGAAAGTAGATAGGTCCACGCACGTGCGAGCCCGGGGTGTGACGTACCGCAAAGAGACGAGGTCCTCACGCAGTGTAGCGGAAGTAAACATCCTTCATCTTTGCTCGTCGAGGGGGTTGAACGCATGCGGGTGTCGGCTCGCCGTGATGTCATGCCTTGGTGGCGATGGGGGTCGTACATCACCAGGGTTATTAGGGGATATTAAGGTGCCCAAGTGGGCCAATTTGAATGGTCAAAATCATTTTCTATTAGATAACTTGAGAAATTCATATTTCTTTCCATACGAAACAATGTTCATGTCTTTCCTTTTGTAGGACACATGGTGAGCTCGAAGCACACTAATCAGATGACGCAAATAAGGAGCTTTACATTCTATTGAAACAAAACCATCGTAATGGCCAATTCAATCATGCTCATTGACTTGAGTAAGTGATCATCTATGAACATCTCCTTTTCTATAACTTTTATATTAGGAGACTGACCCCATTTTGCTTCTTTGAAATGAATGATCAAATTGTCACATTTTTCTTGATTTCAATGTGAATGCAATGACATAGATGAAATATAGTGAGAGAATGGATATAAATTATCAAGAACAAGAGGAAAAAAATAAGTCCTTGACGAAACGGTTTAGTGTTGTCATTGAAACACACGATCGTAGGTAAAAAAAAATTTATAAATTCAAACTCACGATGATTTAAAATCAGAAATCAACCACAAAGAGCATGGTTGACTTTTACCGAAAGAGTTGACTTGGTCAAACTTAAGTCTAATTAGGGTTTTTAAGAAATGAAAATGATATATTTTTAATGAAACTAGTACTAATATATGAGAGAAGATATTTTAAGAATTTTGAAAAATATTTTGGAGAGGAAAAGCTCGAAAGTCTAGTAGTGTTCGATCTTTTTTATTACATATTAATCAATATTCGATTGATTGGTCCAAGGTTATCGAAAGACCCAAAGACCCTTCTTATTGGATGATCATGATACTTCCCAAAGACCCAAATTCTTGATAAATGGAAGAAAAATATTACCTTTGTTCAATAAGATACCAAAGTGGATGATTGACTCATTCCATACTAGAAATAATTGCAGAAAATCCTTTGATAACATAGATTCCTATTTCTCAATGATATCCCACGATCGAGACAATTGGCTGAAGCAAGTGAAACCATTTCATAGAAGTTCATTGATATCTTCTTTTTGTAAAACAAATCGACTTCGATTCTTGAATAATCCACATCACTTCTGGTTCTTTTGTAACAAAGGATTCCCCTTTTATGTGGAAAAGACCTATATCAATAATTATGATCTTACGTATGGACAATTCCTCAATATCTTGTTCATTTGCAACAAAATATTTTCTTTGTGCGTCGGTATCGATAATTAAGACTATGGGGGGGAGGGTATTCCAAGGGGACTTCACCGATTGAGGTTGAGGAATGACCACTATTTGTCGATAAAAATTCTCCATCAAAGAGATTCTTTTGATATTCAAATTCTTTTTGGGGGGAATCATTAGGAAAGAAGACCATAAACTTTATTTATCTAGACTATTTCTATGGACTCCTCTGCATCTATAGAAGTTATTTAATACCCCTCCAAGAAATGTAATCGTGATTTCTCCCCATTCTCCGATTTTTCTGCACCATCTAAAACATTTTCATTCTCTCATGCGTTTAGGTTGCCATTTCATACCTAAAATCCAAATTGCGAGCTATCTACAATAAAGAAAGAGAAGCCAGGCTCCAAGCAAATCTATGGGGCAACAACAATGTGCCATTTGATGACAGCGACAATTACTTGAACATACTAGAAATTTCCCATGGGGAGCGTCAATCATCAAATCGAGATGGCATCAAAAAGCAACTTTCAGCTTTTATAGGCGATTGTTACCCTTGGATACATGCGGGCAGCGAAGGTGTGTTTATCTTATAGCTTTTTGAAAAAAGCGAGGGGAACACCCAGAGCGGTGTTCCATGTGTTTATCTTATAGATGGAATCCAATCTATTAAAATTCTAGTTTACATGGTTAAGGACATAGTTACCATGATTGTCAAAGAGTTATCTTGAATTGTAGGCGTCTCATTTGCCTATCAATTTTTAAACTTACTAGATGCTACAGTATTTTATAATGTGGGATTGCATTTTCTTGGTGTTCAAGTTTGTCTTGCCACTGGGCAGGAATTGGTGTGTGCCCTTTAATCTCTCTTCTAATGTTTGAGGACGCAAATGTCGCTTGTTGACGTCCGGTGAATGTTCAAATGGAATCATTATCTAGATTTCATGGATTAGGAGCCGTGAGCGTGAGAGACTTAGAGGACCTCCTTGGATTAAGGTGCTTCATTTTCCTAGATTGACCATGTCAATTATCTTTTGAAAATCTTTTAGATCTATAACATTTCCATTGATTTTTATTGTTGCAAGTGTCCAGACTTTATAGAAGCTGTTGCTTATCTGTGTTTATACTTCTTTGGACTATGCACATACGGGCTTGATTGCAGCAGTGTTCTTTTTCAAGGTCAGTTGACTTTTCTTCTACAAAAAAGTCAATCCAGATATTTTAAACCATTTGATTATGTTTTCAGATATGTTTCGGTGACAAGTAATGTACCCATTGGAGGTATACTTATGGCGAGTTTACGAATTTTCTCTATGTTTCTTTCAGATGATGGAATGGTGGTATCAGTTTGCATAATATATTTTCATAAACTAGAGAGAAAGAGGAGAATTTTTCTATAAATATTGTTATTTTTAGAGAAGAATTGGATTTACTATGATTTATTGAAAATCAATAGATAGAAAATTCTCGAAATGAAGGTTTCGGTCAAAATCCTTAAATTGACTTATCAAATTATATCCATATCTAGAAAATCACCTATGCCTAGAAATCTTACAATCAAAGGATTCCAAAAACACCAAAATTATCAAATTTCCCCTTCTATATTTGTAGTAATAGCCCTCAAAAGTCAACACCCAAAATTGGATTGATTTTAAACAGTATTTGGTCAAATGACAAATTGAAGGGTCAAACCTTGATGAAAATTGACAAACCACGGAAAGCTGATTGAACAAGGAATCCAATGAAACCATATTCGAACGAATTGGACTTAAGATCAGAGAGAAATCCTTGTTCAAATATCAGCAAAAATCCGCGATGAAATTTGGGTGAAATGACAAAATTTTCTATTCCTAAACTCTAATTACCTATCTAAATCTAATCTAAACTATCTAAATTGCAAGGATTACGAAGGAATCACACTACTAACCCGATTGATGCGAAGATTGAGCCTGAAATTGCTTTGATTGTTAAGAATTACTCCAATTCCTTCTTTGTCGTAATTTCAAAGTTCAAGGGGCGATTTCCAAAAATTTAATCACTATGATTCGTGATTAACTTGGCTCAATCCATGCACGATTGAGTCTAGAACACAAGAGAATCAAGAATAACTCAGGATTTTTCTCCAAAAATGATTAATTTCTTCACTTTTAATGAAAAGTTACATTTTTGTAAGAGAGAACTTCTATTTATAAAAGAATTAATCACGATAAATTTGGGCTATCTGTTTTCGCTTAAGGAGGCTTAAATGGCCACAATGATGCCACGTTGTGCGAGATAAGTGGACCATGATCCCCACGACGCGGGCTCCACTTCTCCTTCATTTCCACCGTTCGATCTTCATCAGAGCATCCATAGGCAGCCGAGTGTCACTCCACGGTTGGCCGATTGCTAAATTAAGTCACAGCCATCCGATTTCACTAATGCGATCGACTACTTTGAATTAAGCATGTGCGTCCGATCACGATCTAGTGGATTGAAATCCACGAGATCAACACATGCCGATTTCTGCACTTTAATCCAACGCTCCTCACGTTGCCACGTCGCATGCGATCTAAAGAGAAACATTAGTCCCACACAGAAGAAATAAAGAGAAATTATTTGCCTATTTAAGGGGAAAGCGATTAATTGCTTTGTGTTGCCCGCTGGGCCTAGTACGCCCCCTTTATCGTGTCTCTTCGTCTGTGTTGTTCGCGCCACGTAGGCACCCACGTGGGTCTGTGTCGGCCCACATAGCATCACCACGTGTCCGCGTAGCACCACGTTTATAGGCGTGGGTCCCGTGCGTATAAACCCCCTTTCGCAAATTTTTATTTCTAAAGAGTTCTTGAAAAATTCCTGAAAAATGAAAATAAAATCCAAAAAAATATAGAAACTTTCAGAAATTCATAACTTTCAATTTAAAAAGCCTTTTTGACTCAAATTTTCTCCATTGGATTAAAAAAAATTCTTTAATCCCATGCCACTTGAAATAGAAATTTTATTAAGAAAATATGATGAATTCAAACTAATACTAAATTAACCCTTTAAAGTTCTATTTTGATTCATCCCATCATTCTCTTCTTCTAATATCTTCTTTTAATCATCCACTAAAGTCTAAATAAAATCAAGGAAAATGGTTAATTTCAAGTTGTTTGACCTGGCAAAAGGTTAAACGTCAATAAAACACATAATTAACCCTAAATAATGCAAAATGTGGACTTTAGTAAAATGACATGCCAATGGAGAAAATGTCATAAAACTATAATAACATGCATCATAATTACATAAAATAAGCATTAATATAAGTTAGATATGATAATATTTTAAGTTAAATATGCATGTTATTAGTCCTCCTCTTTTTTAGGAGGTTCTTCAGACCTATTAACCTCTTTTGGAAGTTGTTCAACCCATTTCTTGTGAGTCATAGGTGGTCAATACATTTTTGAGGGGCCAAGAAAGGTGAACTGCCTTTTCTATGATTATTTAATGGATGGTACTATTGTTTTAGGATTATCCCACATTTTTACGAAGGGAAATTTTTTATGGTACAAAATGAATTTTTAATTAAAGATGATTTAAAATTGAATCATATGGTCATTTAAAGGGATCACACAACATGGCACTGATCATTGGCCACTGCCAATGATTGGTGCCATCATCCATTGAATTGACTTTGTTTATCCCATTTATAAGATCAGTGAGATTATATGTGTAAAGGTAGGCTGCCATCAGACCATGACGTGGCACAACTTGATTTTCCACCACAATATTTTGAACAAGGAAGAGATGATGGTACCCACTAATAGTAATAAAGACAAGAGACATGCTCCTACTCGATGCCACAACATTTTGAAAAAGGAAGAGATGATGACACCCACTGATAGAAATTTTAGGCCTAAACATCTTCAATGATAGGTGACACATGGAAGATTTCTATTGGTTGTCGCATTTCAAGACAACACATCCCTAGTAGCAGGGATGTGTTGAACATCCATTCGCCACAACAAAACTAAAGTAATCTCTTTATCCTTTTCAGATTTTGACAAAGCAATCCACCTTAGTTTCATAGTTTGAGAGTTGATAGAGTTGGATTCCATGCCAATGGATTTTGCATTTTTGGGATATAAGATTAGCGATGAATTTTATGCTGATTTGACAATGCAAATGAGGAGAGAGGAAGCAATGAAGGGCAATAAATGCTCCATTTTCAAGGATTTATAGTTGATGATTCATAACGAGTTTTGAGCTAAAATTTTATTGGTAATTTTTTATTTTCACTCTCTATCTATATATACCCACTGATCATAAAAAGGAGCAAGAAAACTAGGATTTTTTTTTCTTGTTGAATGCTCATCGCATTTACTAAGTTATTCTTTTTTCCTTTTTACTTTCACTATTTATGTTTGATGTATGGCTCTCTTATGAGTGAATGAAACAAGAATATCATAGAGTGAGTTCCCTTTCATGCTTCAATAAAAATTAGATTAAAACCATTTATTTGAATCTTCATAGATAATTCTTGAATTATAAACATTTGAAATGCCATTTCCACTCTTGATCTTGAATATTCTCATTTTCAAACAAAGAGATGTGATTATTTTAGATCATTGTAACTCATCGCATCACATTCGCCTCACTTCACTCATCAATCTCGTTTATTTTCCCCTCCAAAATATTTGCATTTTCATCGTTCCTCTCTAGAGTTCAACCCTCTATTCATTTTATACTTAGTTTTTGTGATTAAGGTAAGAACTTAAAAATATTGCGGTTAGTAATTGCACCAATTGGATATCTCTAATCCCTTGGAGGAGTGGTCCAGAGATGGCTGAGGGGGAGAGATAGAGAGTCATAGAGGATTTTACTTTGGATGTAACGCAGTCCCATGGAAAAACCTAAGAATTTCACTGGCGGCTGGCGTCAGTGCTCTCCTCCCCGACTCGGTTTGACCTCCGGGAGAAGAACCCTGCCACGCGGCGGGCCCAAGACTTCTTTGACTTTTCATGTCCCTTTTTCGGCTGCTTCGCCAGCTGCTCCTGTAAACTGCGTGCCTCGACGATGTGTCTGTCGATGTCGAGGGAGATGCGTCTGATTTCGTATCCATCCAGGAGAGAGACGAAGCCGCTTCGAGTGAGAGGCGACTGGGAAGTACTTCTGGCCGCGGCGGCGTCTGCTTCGAGCTTGAGGCGAGATGGGCGGCGCTGTTTGGGCGCAGCGGCGGCGGCGCGGGCTTCAAAGGACTGCACGAGGCGGCCGGCGGTGGCGCGCTGGTGCCACGCCCAGGCGGCGGCCTTCGTCAGCGCCATATCCTCTCCTGCGCGAACGCTCTTGCTTCGTCTCATATCTGATTTTGGCGACGTGGCGGCGCTCCAAGTTCTTTCACCCTCTCAACTGCAGAAGATGGAGATTACGCACTGTCTAGCATGGAGGCGACTTGAAAGCTTATAAAGAAGCTCAAAGCTCCACCATGATCAATAGAAGATTGAAAAGTCAGCTCGAAGCTGAGCATGCATCACATGGAAGATTAAAAAGCCAGCTCGAAGCAGAGTACGTATCACATGGAAGATTGAAAAGTCCGCCCACCCGATTCTTTCGTCCAAAGGTGCTTCTCCGCCGGCGGGTCATCGTTCACGCTCAGGCAACCATCGGTGATGAGAAACGTGGGCCCACCTCATAAACGATCTTGTCCTGGTGTCCAGCTGTGTTCTTTGCGACGTTCCTGAGACCCATCGTCTAGAGAGAGACAGAGGGAGATAACACTAGATATTCTCTGTGTCGGGGCAATTTCTCCACGTGCTATACGATTATTGTGAGTTTCCAACCTTGACAGATTTCTCTAGCTACATCCACGTCTTGGTGCTCGATCGGAGACACGTTTTGGTCCCGGAGACCACGAAAGAGGTTCAAGCGTGATGAACTGCTGACTTTTCAAACACCAAACGGCGATCCCGCGGCAAGCCGGAGATATTTTTCTGCAGTGGACCTCCGATTTAAGCAACCCAGAACCCAGAATTGTCATAGCCTGGGCACATCGCGAATTCACAGCCATAAACCGGTAGAGAGATAAGGGAGGAAATAACCGTTCTTCCTTCTTCCGGGTAGTCTCTTCCAGCTCACTCTTCCTCCTGGCATCGGGATCACTGACTTGGCGACATACCCTCCAATGAAAACGGAGAGAGAGAGAGAGAGAGAGAGAGAGAGAGAGAGAGAGAGAGAGGCAGAGAAGGAATCATGGGCCCTTCAATATCGCCAAAATCGGGGATCGGAAGGAGCAAGAGCGTCAGCCGGAAGACGACCGACAGTGTGAGGAGTCTTGACTTCGATGATCTATCGACAATAACACTCGTGCTACTGAAAGAGATTCAAGATAGGAAAACAAAACAATCACTGAATAAAAACGTTCGCAATCCTAAACTAACTTCAACGCCTTCTGTTGTAGTCTGGAAGCAAATTGAGGAGAAAACGCCCAAATTGCGCGAGCATCCGTAGGCTGGAAGCAAATCTTCAGTCTCCTCCCTGCTCCAGCTCCTTCAGTTGTGTGTTCTTGACACCTAGCCGCTCACGCATCTCTATGAACTTCAATCTTCCGAGTGATTTGGTGAGAATGTCAGCCAATTGATCCTCTGACTTAACATATGCCACTACCGTCCTTTTCTCCTCAATGCATTGACAGATGAAATGATAACGAATATCAATATGCTTGGTACGACTGTGATGTACATGATTCTTACTCAGTGAGATCGCTGATTGATTGTCTACGAGCAATTTCCAGGGCTTCTCTTCCTCTCCCTTTAATTCACTGATGAGACGATTTAGCCAAATTCCTTGACATGTGGCTGTTGTTGCAGCAATATATTCAGCCTCACATGAGGATAGCGCTACTGTTTTCTGTTTCAAAGAACCCCAGCTTACGATGGACGATCCCACAAAGAAGACATGCCAGAGGTGCTTTTCCTATCATCCATATCACCGGCAAAATCATTGTCTCTATATCCGATGAGAGCGTCTTGCAGTTGACATTTTAGATACCTCACACCACTATCAAGTGTACCTTTCACGTACCTCAGTATTCTCTTCGCAGCTGAGAGGTGATCGGAAGTGGGGGTTTCCATGTATCTACTCAGTAAACCAACTGAGTAGAACAAGTCGGGCCTTATGTGAGTCAAGTAGCGAAGGCTCCCGACAATACTTCAAAAAACTGTAGTATCAGTGAGTGTGTCTCCTCCAGTCTTACTGAATTTGCTTTGAGCTTCAAGGGGAGTCTGCGAGGAATGACAATTCAGTAGTCCTCGTTTTTCAAGGATGTAACGAGCATACCCCTTTTGACTTAGATAGATGCATTCAGGCCTCTGATCAATTTCTATGCCTAAGCACATGCTCAATGATCTTAGATCACTCATTTCAAATGCCTCCTTCATTTGCTCTTTGAACTTCTTCACATCTTCAGTTCTTGAGCCGGTGACAATTAAGTCATCGTCGTATACCCCAACAATTAGCTTGTCACTGCTTGATGGCTTCAAGTAGACTGCCCATTCATGCTGACTCTTGATAAAGCCAAGTGATAGAAGGCACTTGTGTAGCTTGAAATACCAAGCTCGGGGTGCTTGCTTGAGCCCATAGAGAGCTTTCCTCAATCTAAGTACCCAGTGTTCTCTACCCACAATTAGAAAGCCCCCGGGTTGCTTCACATATAGTTCTTCTTCAACCTCTCCGTTTAGGAAAGCAGCTTTAACATCAAGATGATGTAAAGTCCATCCTTCTTGGGCTGCAATGGAGATAAGAACCCTGATGGATTCAAATCTAACTACAGGAGCAAAGACTTCATCAAAGTCAATGCCCTGTTGTTGTGAGTAACCTTTCACAACAAATCTTGCTTTATACCTTAAAATTTATTCTTTTGATGATTTCTTGATCTTGAATAACCACTTAAGTCCAATTGGTCTGCAATTTGGTAGAGGAGCTACAACCTCCCAGGTTTGATTTCGACCAATTGCCTCCATTTCTTCCTTCATAGCTCGATTCCATACCTCCTCACGAGCTTGATAACATGCATTTATAACTTAAATTCTTATCCTAATTAACTCATATTCATGCTTATTTTATGAGAATATGATGCATGTTATCATACTTTTTAGGAATTTTCTCCATTGGTATGTCATTTCACTAAAGTCGATATTTATGCATAAATTAGGGATAATTTCATGCTTAATAGATGATTAATCTTTTGTTAAGTTTAAATTAATAGAAGTTAATCTCTTTTATTGAATGATTTTGATTTTAGTGCATGTTTTGAAGGATAATTTCAAGATGAATTTATGATTTAGAATATTTATTAAGAAATGAGTTAAGTAATTTCTAATTCATCTTAATTTCTTCTTTAAAAATATTTTTAAATGACATGATGTTAAAAAGGAAGAAATTTGTGATCCAATGGAGAAAATTTGGATTAAAAAGAAGTTGTATATTTAAAGTTATGAATTTATGAAGTTTATGCCTTTTTCTGATTTTTATTTGATTTTTAAATGAATTTTTATTAAGTATTTTCTATAAAAAAATCGTAAAAAGGGGGGATACTTACCCGCAGGTGCTGACGTGGTGCGCGGGACCACCGCGTGGATGCGACGCGGCATTGAGGCCACGTGGCAAAGCCACGAGAGGCCTGCGCGAGGTGCAGGTGGCGCACAGGGCGCGGACACGTGGCAGGAGGCCACACACATCCACGCGAGTCCACGCAGACGCCCGTGAGGGCGCCACGTGGCGAGAGGGGCTGGCGAGTGAAGGGCCCACGGGTTCGTGGGCCCTGGTGAGAGTGTTGGGGCAGTAACGCAAATGCGTTACCGCGGCCCCCAATTTAACCACGTTATGTTTTTCTTTTCCCTCCGTGTGGGACTAAAGTCCCGTGGAGTTTAATACGTGCAGGTGACATGATGACCGCACGGGCGTTAGATCCTACCGCGAGACGTCGATCACGTGGACCAGAGTCCACGCAAGACGTCGATCGCGTGGACCCGAGTCCATGCGATCGTAAATCCAAGCACGTGCGCAATCCGATCTTAAGTGAAGCTGCCGATGTGCGACACGTGACGTGGCAAGGAGACATCACGCCTCAATCAGACGCACGAAATAAAGCGTGTGATCAGACGAGCGATTGATGATCGTGTGGACTCACCTCGGCATCTGACGCCTTACAGATGAAGATCAAGAACCAAGATCGACGCGCGATCTTCATCAGACGTAGCTTCATCGGACGGTCGCGATATTTCGCAATTTTCCTCTCACCTGGGCGTACGTGGATTTCTCTGAATCGCTAGATCGCCATCGGACGGTGGACGATCAATGAGGGAGAAACGTCATCACAACTATGGAGCAGCTTGATCATGCAATCACGATCGTCTGCTCAACTTGATCTTTATCGAACGGCTGGCGTTCTTTCGCGAAGAACCACGATCGACACGCGATCATGGCCCGATCGTCGCTGGATCGTTGCTAATTCAGCACCAATTCGGGAGCCACAACGCCATCCAAGGAAATCG
>CM044117.1:3127970-3153931 GCA_024174645.1 Lemna minuta
AAAGTGGGATAATCCTAAAACAATAATACCATGCATTAAATAATCATAGAAAAGGCAGATCACCTTTGTTGGTCCTTCCAAAATGCTTTGACCACCTATGACTTCCAAGAAATGGTTGAAAAACTTCCAAAAGAAGTTAATAGGTTTGAAGAACCTCTTGAAAAAGAAGAGGAACTATTTTTTCCTCTTGTTCTTGATAATTCATATCCATTCTCGCGCTATATTTCATCTATGTCATTACATTCACATTGAAATCAAGAAAAGTGTGAGAATTTGATCATTCCTTTCAAAGAAGCAAAATGGGTTTAGTTTCATAATATAAAAAGGTATAAAAAAGGAGATGTTCATACATGATCACTTACTCAAATCAAATAGAAAATGATTTTGACCATTCAAATTGGCCCACTTGGGCACCTTAATCTCCACTAATGACCCTCTTAATATGTGAAGCCACATACGTGTTGAATACGTGACATATGTGCATGCAAGTCTTGCACGGGCTTCAAAGAGGCAATAGGTGATACCACTTAGGAGCCTACCAAAAAAATGAAATGAGACCACAAAGTTGTTGAATATATGCGGATTGACGAATCAAGTCCACAAGGTCGTTGAAAACACGTAGCCATGAGTCATAATAAATACCAAACTCACCAATTTAAATATTAAATCACGACTCAAATAGTATAGAGGTGAATAAGGGTCGAATCCATGGAGAATTAAGGTATTTTTATAGGTATTATTTGAAATTTGATCAAATCGGATGATGAATTGAGGTGAGAAATCAGGGATTTGATAGAATTATAAAGAGAACTCAAAGACGAATATACGGAATTAAAAATCACTCGATTTGGATCAAGATTTGTAGAGAAATCAAAGAGAAAATTAGTTAAAATTTCCAATTGTGAAGAGATAGAAATCCAAATTAAAATCCAAAATTAACTAAATTTATAATTCTAAATTACAATCTAATGAAACAAGACAAAATATTAGGAGAAAAATACATAATCTAACATGAGATAGCGATTTAAATGATCCAATTTCTCACCGCATCAGAGGCTTTTCATTTCATGATTTTGAAGACAATCATCGGCGTTCAAGAGGAGAATTCTTCTTATTCTTTTGATAAAATATTACTGTCAACTACTTTGTCAACGCGGAAATGTGTCTAGAAGCGATTGGAAGCAAGAGATTCAAGGATGGTTGATGGAGAATTATCTCATCACATGAACACAAGGGTTCCAAGCAAACCTAGATATGACTTAAGGAAGAGATCTCATCATCAACAACATCAAGATACTATACTCCTCTTTACTCATAAGTTTGAGAAACTCACCATCCATGAAGTGAATGAAGAAGAGTTCTCTAAAACATTGGAAGAGAGTGTAGATTGAAAGGGAATCATCTTCCCTATTTTTCCATCTATAAACTGATCTAAAGATTTACTTGGTCATATGCAATTAAACCTTCATCCTTAGAACACTTAGAATTCTATAGTTGGACCAAGTCAACCATCATTTACCTTGATATAGACTCCTCAACATCAAAACCACATGCACTGTATCATAGGTACCTTGTATAAATCAATGATCTCAAAAAAAAATAGCAGGAAACATCTTTGAGTTACACTCTCTTCTTCCTTTGAAACCACCCATAGATAGAACTTCTAGGAGAGATCTATTTACTATCACTTATGGAAGAATGGTCTTCGGATGCTACCTCAAAACAAAGAATTTATGAAGATAAACAGCAAGAAGGAAGCAACAGTTAAGGAAGGCAATCATATAGACCATCCTCCTAACTACATCAATCCTTGCAAGAGTAATGAGATCCCACATCTCACATGTCGATCTTTATAAAGGGCCTTTAAATAATGACAATCCTATTTATGAGAGTCACCATCAAGGGATATCATCACAAGCTAAGGAGGTTCTACATATCAGAGCCAACAAGGATATATATCTCCACTTATCCCTAAGAAGAATTATGAACATAATTCAGCATAAAGGAAATTTAAACTTGAAGAAAAGGAAGCACTAACTTGAAGGAAAGGAAACTGCCATCACTATCACCACTTGTCTCAGCCTTCTCTCCACCTTATCCTGTGGAATTTCTCAACGACAAAGATTAGAAACAAAATGATACGAGGAAATAGAACATGTCAACCATGACGTTGACCAACAACCCCGACGACGGAAACCTCGTCAGATCTAAATCACGAAGAAGTTACGAAAGAGTTCTACTTCCCTTCACTCACCCGACTAGCTCTCTTGACGTCGACAGGCTAAATCACCATCACTCTAGCAAATAAAATAAGACAAGAAGCTGGGTTAACTCACTTGATATCTACCATATCGCATCACCATCTTTTTTCTCTTTTTATCACTATTTCATAATTGATTGCTCACAGCAATGAGAGGCTATCGGGAGATCTCGTGCAAGATCAGAATACAGATAACACATGAGACCTCCCGCTAAAGAAATAACCACAGAGAACGTCAAAGATGGGAAAACAATTCATCCAGTCGATCCGTAAAAGTAAATGACATCATTACATGTCGTTCACGATTACAACACAAACGAGCGGAGGATAAGTTAATTTGGGAAGACTCGTGACCCGTCAGACTCCACGTGTGCTTCCAAAACGACTCTGTAACCGTCAAAGTTAGTACATATCGGACAGAGTCAGGCTTTTAATCAATCGCCATCACAGAAGCCAAAGGACATCAGGAAATTTTTTGCGACTTGCGTAACCGTTCGTACGCGGAAGTTACGACGACGCGTCCCCTCACTACCACTCGTCTCCATCTTCTATAAAAGAGAATTGTAAGAGAATAGAAAAGAGAAGTTGTTGAAATGAAATGAATCTGTTCTCCTTTTGGAAAACATCCGTGTCCTATGTTTTCCTGTGTCTCCTTCATTTCCTCTCCCGCAATCTCTCACTTTGATTCTATCTTCCTATTCTTTTCCCCCCATATCATAAATTCTTTTCTCCCCATAATCATACCATAAATTCATTCCGTCATATACCCAAACTATCACTTCTCTCCTATTCACTGATCTATAATTCTAAATCATCCAAACATCCACCTTTAACATCCTCCATATTAGTCTTTTTCATGATATAAGTCATTTAATATCCTATCCGTCCTTCTTTTATTCACAATCACTCACTTTGTCATTACCATTCACTTACCTAATAACATTATTCTTCTTCCTAAATCTTCTACCTGATTTAATCTACTTAAAGTACTCATTAATTTATACTAATACTCCATCACATTATTAAATTCTCCATCATCTTCACGTCATAAAATCATCATCATAAAACAGTTGAAATATTAAATAATTCATATCCTCTTCTTTTCCATATAATTTCTCTACGCACTCGTAATATTATCTTCATTATTCTCCTATCATTCCTAGGTTATTCTACAAAATATACTCTCTGAATTATACAATATTCCCTCAGTGATATCCTTCATAGGTCCTCCTTAAGATTGTAGGATTAATTCATATTTATATATCAATTGATATTCTCCTTATTTCAATCAATTCTCCTTCACATCTCCATCATTCCATCATCATCTTCATATACATTTTCATTTCTAAAATATCCTACATTAATGGTGGTGTCTAGAGAGTTTGATTACTCAAAAACGTCCAAAATGATTTACATCATCGAATAATATCTTAATTTATAACTAATTTTGGCGTAACCGCCGGATGGAGCGCTTAATCTTTGATCAACGGCTTTGATGAAACGTAGAGATATAAATCATTACGGTTAAGTCATAGAAGATGGATCGGAGCTGGACTGCCCAGATTTTGCCGCATGGCGCGTGAAGAAGAACCGCATGAAACGACATTCGTCGGATCTTGATCGAACGTTGTGGATGCATTTTTGTCAGTTTTAGTCTCATCCCTTATAACTCTTTTGATGAACAGCTCAAATTGATTTATTTTTAAAACGATTCGCTGACGAGTATAAATGCACCATGTACCTCCCACTCCCCCTCCCCGCCTTAAGTGACGCTCGACGCGCTGCCACTTCAACTACGCACATAAAAACATACAGATAGTCCCACATGATATAAATTCAGTTCAATGCATGCGTAAATAAGTAACACGCGAATAAGGAGTTTGCGAAACCCCTTAATAAGGTGCTTTCTACTTATTCACACACACGCCCACACACACGCGCTCACACATAGGCGCACACATACACCTGTGTGATTCATGGCATTCTCAAACGCCGCTACGTGGAGCCACTGTCTTTGCCACGTCACTTGCCATGTCAGCACGCGATATAAATTTAATTTTTATTCATCAAATTCATAAAAAATTCAGAAAAATTATTAAAAATTCCTTAAAATTAGAGAATTCATATTTTATAAAATACAACTCCAAATTAATCCACATTTATTTTTTTGGATCATAAATTAAATTATCTATCATTCTAAAAAGTCAAATTATTTAAATAAGGAGAGAATAATTTTTTATTTAAAAAATATTATCATTTCTCTTAGAAATTAAAACTTAGAAAAATAAATGAGTATAGAAAAATTATTTTCTCTTAAAATATAAAATTATAACCTAATTATAATCTCAAATATAGATTAGAATAATCTACTTTTAAATATATTCTTAAAAATGCATAATTATCCCTCAAAATAGTGCACATTTAGATTATAATATAAAACTACATGAAATGATAGATTTGCACTCTGACGAGACTAAATCGTATGGTCGTTAAATGCACATGACTTAGTGTCAAAATAAAGTCCTAATCTTACCAATTTATGATTAATCAAAGTAATTAATTAGTATAATGGTAATTAAGGGTCGAATCCACGGAGAATTAGGGAAATTTGAGAGATATCTTTGAAATTCGGTCAAATCGGACGATGAATTCAGATTAGAAATTGGGCGTTTTAGTATATTAAGAAAGATAACTCAAAATCGAATCCACGGAATCAAAAATCAGGTGATTTGGATAAGAATTCAAAGAGAAATCGAAGTTTTAAGATAGAAGAAATTTTCGTTTCGAAAAACGATTGAAAACCGAAATTAAATCGAAATTAAACTAAATCTACGATTCTAAAACTAAAATTAACACAAAATGATGAAAGATTAAGATGAAATCACGCAACCTAACCCAAAGTAGCATTCGAAATGATCCATTTAATCGCCGGATGCAAGGCTATTCATTCCGAATTTTTGAAGACGAAGATGGAGTTCAAGATGTGATTTCTTCTTCCTCTTTCAATAAAAGTTTGATCTTAAGCATTCAAATGACGCGGAAATCAGTCAAGAACACTCTGGAACAAACGGCACGTGAATTGGAGTTCTACACAGAGAGAATTTGGAGATTGATCGCGAACCCTTCTTCCGCCGCGAAGAACGATTTTAAAAAGAACGAAAATGAATTTCCGTCGTTGGATCTGATGGACTCATTGCGATCAACGATCGCGATGAGACGTCTCTTCACAAATCCTCGCTGTCCTTCGTCGACCGTCGGATGCTTCCATTTAGGGTTGAGATGCTTCCATTTATTTCAATTTGAAAATATGCTTCATTTGATCTTCCGTTGGATTTAAATCCAACGATCATGATGTGTTTCATGAGTCCACCGATCGCATGCAATCTGAGCCGTTATAACTCGGGCAATCGACGGCCACGATTGATTCACTTAAGTGAATTATAAGACACGTGCTTAATTTGTGATCCTGTGGACCGCGTGTCCATCACATCAACGCCACGCGATCGATCGCGCGACTCATCCAACGCTCGAAACACTGCCACGTCGCATGTAATCAAAATAAAACATGGAATTTAGTCCCACACGGCAGAAATTCTAGATATTTACGTGTCTAAAAGGTACGACAAATAAGGTGACTTAATCATTTGTCCCCTTATACACGGGGGACCCATATATATTATATTAAAATATATAAAAAATATATATAGTAGATAAATAAAGCTCCACGTGTCACATCAGCGCCACGCAAGCAGGAGCGCGTGTCCACATGGCAGAGCCACGTGGCCTTGGGTGCCACGTCACATCCACGTGGGCCCGCGCGCTAATTAATCCCCTTTTTCGCTAATTTTTAATTAATTTTAACATAAAAAAATCGAAAATAAATCAAATTAAATTCAGAAAAATTCTAGAAAAATTCCTAAAAATTGTAAAATTCATAAGTTTCAAAATATAACTCCAAATTAAGTCAAATTTGTTTTGTTGGATTCAGAATTGAATAATCTATCATTATAAAAAGTCCAATTATAAAAATAATAAGAGAATTAATTTATATTAATTTAATACATTTATGTATTATATAAAATAAATTCACTTAAATACATAAATGTAAATAAAAGTCTTTTCTCTCATATTTTCATCTTTAAAACATGATTATGATCATAAATATAATTAGGATTACAGATTATAATGTTTTAATTATGCATAATAACCCATAAATTGATGTATTTTAAGATCATAACATGAATTTACACAAAATAATAGAAATATGGTAAAAAGATGATAACATGCATATATTTGTAATGATTAATGCATTAATTTGCGTTAATAACTATGTAATTACATGCACAAATAGCATGTTATCACACTCAAAGTACGATAACATGCATAAAAATGGAATATTTTATGTCTTCATTTGCATTAATAATCATATAATTGCATGGTATCATGGACATGCATCAAACAAGTTTGAAACTCACCAATTTTAAGAAATAATCATCAATTAAGGAGTATTGTGGTCAATAAGAGCCGAATTCACGGAAAATTAAGGTATATTCTATGAACTCTTTGAAATTCGATCAAATTGGACAATGAATTAAGTTGAGAAATTAAGGAATCTGATATATTGAGAAATAGAACCCATAGAAAAATCCACATAATTAAAAAATCAGATAATTTGGATCAAGATTCATGGAGAAATCAAAGTGCGAAAGTTAGATTAAAAATCGATCGCAAAGAGATAGAAATCTAAAATAAAATGTAAAATTAAACTAATCTACGATTCTAAATTATAATCTAATGATACAAGATGAAAGATTAGGAGGAAAACACTTAATCTAACCTGAGATAGCTCTCAAAATGCTCCAATTGATTCCTAGATCAAAGGCTTTTCATTCCGCGATTTTAAAGACAATCGACGGCATTAAAGAAGCAAATTTGCCCTATTCTTTTGACGAAATCTCCCTTTCAACAACTCCTTGGACGCGGAAATGAGTCTAGAAAAAGAAGAAAGTGAGACATTCAATGATTCACCTGTCTAAACAGTTTGATAGCTCGAAACATCCAAGAATGTCTTATATCATTGAAGAAGATGTCTATTTATAAGGAGAATTAGGCGTAATCGTCGGATCGAGCTTTTAATCTTTGATTATCTGCTCTGATGAAATGCATATATGTGAATCGTTAAATGTAAATTGGGTCTGTTGGATCGAAGATGAACCGCTGAGATTTTGCCATGTCGCGCGCGAAGAAGAAATGCGTAAAACGCATACCGTTCGATTGTCTTTTGATCCTCTAGATACCTTCACGTGTCCACAAGGTCCACTAAATTGTTTTAATCTCAGCCGTTATAACTTCTATGATGGACAGCTGAGATTAAACCATTTTAAAATGATTGATTGACAAATCACAATGTGCAGCGTACCCCGCTCACTTAAGTGATGATTGACGATTGCGATTAAATCACGTGATCAGGCGCTTCACATATCGCCATCTCACTTGCGAATTAAACCAAAAGAGAATAATCCCACATGATAAAAATTACGGCGATTCCGCAGGTATATAAGTACCGTGTCATTAATGAGATAGCGAATAATCCTAAAAAGGGTGCTTATTCTCATTAATCCCACACACGTGTGCTCACACGCGCACTCACACATGGGCTTAGACATACACGTGTGGGACACGTGGCGTTCTCATACACCACCACGTGGCACCACTATTTTATCTACACCACGTCAGCTGCCATGTCAGCACGCAATAAAATTATAATTTTTAATTCTTTTTAATTCAAAATGAATTCAATTCAATTCAGAAAAAAGTTCATTAAAATTCTAGAAAATTTCCTTAAAATTAGAAAATTCATAACTTTCAAAATTCAACTCCAAATTAATCCAAATTTGTTTTGTTGGATCATAAATTAAATTATCTATCATTCTAAATACACTCATTTCTCTTAGAAATTAAAACTTTGAAAAATAAGTGAGTATAGAAAAAGTAATTTCTATTATTATTTAAAATTAAAACCCAATTATAATATCAAATATAGATGGGAATAATCTACTCTAAAATATATTTTTTAAAACTGCATAACTATCCTTAAAATAGTGCATATTTAGATTATAACTTAAAATTGCATGAAATGGTAGATAAGCACTCAAAGTATGATAACATGCATCAAAATAGAATGTTATATTCATTTTTCTATGTCATTGAATTATACTATTATAAAGGGAATCAAAGAGCTTTCTTGTAAATGTTACTAGATTGCGTTGGAAAATCAAAACATATATCAACTTATACATTGCATATAGATCACAATTTCCTCATTTTTCTCTTTATTCATCAAAATTCAATGTTTTCAAGTCTCAAGTTCTAAATTATTAAGAAAATATGCTATTAAAAATATATTTGATCTTGAAAGAGTCAAACTCATCACTTGCATAAAATTTAGCTATAGAACTAGATTTTCACCACTTGAGAAAAAGGGCAAGTGATTTATGAAGATATAGTAAAAACATGATAACATGGTTTATAATGAGATAATTTATGCATTAAAATGAGCTATGAATCATGTATTTACACATACACAATGCATGTTACTAGTAATAAAACTTTATTGTTTACCCTTATTCTTTAGGTTTTCTACATATGATGCTTTCATTGATTTCTTTGACACCACTTTATTCTTCCATTAGCTTTCATGGCATCTCGCTGACCTTCGTGTCCTTAACCCAATGTGACATCCCTTTTGAGCCCACTAGTTTGCTATACCAAATTAAGGTCCATGGCTTAATAGCATGGCATGCTAACCACTCAAAAAAGGTCAAAGGGATACCTAACATGGGCAGGTCCATTAACAATGTCTATGTACCATTTTTTTAGTTCATTTTCCTTTGTATTGTATGATATACATAAAAATACGTTCGTTGGATGTGTAAATTCACGTACCAAAAAAATTATATTCAACTCTTCAAATCTGATTTTTAAATTAGAACAATGGCCAGTCGAGGTTGAAGACATAGAGAGGAAGGTTAAAATATTGAAATTAGAAGATAATTTTGTTTGATATTTTTAGATTTATGAAGTGGAAATGATCAATGAAAGGAAGAAGATATACACTGGAATGAAATAGACCGATCAAATGCTTCCAAACTCCTTTCGAAGATTAGAAACCCTTGATCGATAGTGAAAAAGTGACATTTAGGATTTGTAAATATGAAAATGTGGATAAAAAAAGAAAAAAGAAAAAAAGCCGATAGAAAATGATTAGTATCTAAGGATTCATGATGAAAACATATTATACTAATGCTCTCTAATCAAAATATACAACATGAGGAATTTTGCTTGGACTTAGCATCTTGCATCCAACACGAGGAATGAAAAGAAAAGAGACTAAACTTACAGAAAATAATGTTCCACACATGAAGAATGATCAATCACTGCGTTATTTCCTTCTAGCTAGCCAATGCTAGAGGCACACAAAGAAGAATTCAGATACCTTTTTTTCATCTCAAAACTTAAACCAATATATTCTAGAAATTGAAATAGCGATCATGCCTATAAAATTTCAGCTCCTAACTCCATCAGGATCATCGGATATCAGGCTTTTAATTCTGATGAATATGGACAACTGATTTTATTTCTCTCTCCTCCAATCGCACCGGTCAAACTTCTCTAGTCAATCCACTCCGATCATCCTACGTCGGTCAACTTGCACATATTTAAAACTGAAAAGGGGTAATTTTCTCCTTCCCCTCTACTCTCTCCTCTCTCTTCTATCCTTTCTCTTCTCTTCTCTTCTCTCTTTCTTTCATTCTTGACAGTGAGAAACGTAGGGGCGAGGAAGAAATGCAGGAAGAGTGGGTAGTGAGGGAGAGATGCGTGAAGTGGTGGAAAAATCTCAATGCATTCAGACTTCACACGAAAGGTTTCTTCGCGACTAGGATATGCTAAAGCAAAATAAAATAAGTTAGGAGCGAAGAAGGTGACAAGGAAAGTTTTGCCTCTCCTCGCGATGAGAATATTTCTGTCTCAAGAGAAAGACGGTGATACAGAGTGTTGGAGTGAGAAAGAGGAGGGAGGAGAAGGCATACAGAAGAAGACACAGAGAGAGAAAAAGAGAAGGACAAAAATTTTGGCTGCTGATCACCTCAAGAATCACTTGAAATAGATGATAAGCACACTCACAAATGCATACAAACACACACAAGAAGAGAAAAAATGAGAAAGAATAGAAGAAATTCACTAAAACCACTAAAAACTCACTTACAACCCTCTAGAGGAAGAAATGAATGCTCAAATGTGTATAGGGATGCTCTAGGGGTTCCTATTTATAGGCTCACAGGGAGAAAGTGCCAAAAATAGCACTAAGATTTTTGTCCGCCACATTTTCACTGAGTGCATGCAATGATGCACACGTGGTGCGCATATGTACGAGTGCTACAATACCCATCGAGATGTGCTCGCAAGGTCCTTACAAAATGTGTGTCGCGTGTGCCACGCATGCACCTGCTCATCTGGTGCTACAATACTTGCCAAGCGGCCTGCCGCTGGCATGCGCTAGCGCTCATCCTTGCGTGTCATTGCGCACTACAAGGTGCCTGCACAGCACGTGCTATAGTACCTATCGAGCTGTGTACCACTAGCGCTATGGTGCTTGGTCCCCCATGCGTCTACACACCAATGTGCGCCACAGGGTGCCATCTCGGCAGTTGAGAGTGCACCACTAGCACATGCTGGGTGCTCTCCCCTACGCGCCACGACTGTGCCACGCACGCCGATCGTGCACGGAGATAGAAAATCACTTCCATCTTTCTCCTCCTTGAATTTCTTCTCATCCCAAGCCTTCTTCACTCCATTTCTTGCACATAGTTCCACAAACTTCAGTCTCCCCAAAGCTTTTATGAGGATGTCCACTAATTGGACTTCGAACTTCACATGTTTGATGATGACTCTCCCATCTTCGACACAATCTCTAGTGAAGTGATAGTGTGTGATGATTTCAGGTCTTACTTAACATGATGGCTGACTGATTATGAACAATAATCTTCACAAGTTGGACCGAGATGGAGGAGGAGTTTTTAAGAAAGTACTATTCCATAGGAAAAACCACCTCTGTCCAAAAAGCCATCCGAGAATTCACCCAAGGCTCGAGTGAGACCTTCCACGAGGCCTGGGAACAATTAAGAGATCTTAAGAGGGAATGCCCACACCATGGTGTATCTAACCACGAATTAACTCAAATTTTTTATGGCGGGTTAGGCCCGCAAGATAGATACCTTTTGGATGCAGCTAGCGGCGGCACCTTTATGAGCAAATATGAAGACGACACGATGGACCTCATCGAAACGATGACGGAAAATAGTCAATATAATGCGCCAAAACCATTTGGAAGAGGTGCAATGCCGAAAGCTTTAGACGCCAAGTCAGCGGAGACGGGGATGCTCCTTGAAAGGATCGATAAAATGGCGGAAGTCTAGACCTTACTCCTGGACCGACTCAACACCCGCAACGGTTTCGAAGGACTCGCCCCCGTCTCACTCCAAGAGGCGTCACCATGCGCAACTTGCTCAAGATTCGACCACGTCGAATTAGATTGCCTTGTGATGGCAATCCAAGGGCAAGGGATGTACAGACAAGGTCCATCAGGAGGACCGATTCAAGAGGGACGACCAAATTATCCAGGTAATTATTTTAACCAATATAATACCCCTGTTTTTAACAATTGTTCGCAGAATAATGGCTATAGGAGGAACAACGATCAACCTTATCCTCCACAATACAACGGTCAACAAAATTACCCTAATCAAAGACAATCAGTGTACGTCCCGCCGACTCAACCACAAGCATACACGCAAGCTCCACGCCAAACCACGCCAGCATCCGACCCAATCATCGGCGCGATCTCGCAATTAATGGAGCAAATGATGAGGATGAACTCACGCGTGGACGAAATTCAGGATTTCGTCAAGACAAACGTCCAACCGACGGCGGACAAAAAGGGTAAGCAAGTAAATTTCACTGACCAACTACCCTAGCAGGCCACGGCAAATCCAAGAAATCAAGGAGCCTCGTCGACCCAGACTCATAATATCAACCATGTACACATTGACGAAGAAGCATTAGAGTCAGCCCTGGCCGTATCAAGCCTTCGGAGTGGGAAAACTCTGTCGGATCCATACAAGGATCATCCTTTCCACCAAGGCCAAAAAGAAGCAGAAGAAACGCCAATTATCGTTGAGCAAGACACTGATTCGGAGGACGAGGAAGAACAGGTTACGGCTGAACCTAACCCTGATAAATACAAGCCCCCTGTGCCTTATCCTCAAGCTCTTAATCGACCAAAAGACAAAAATAGTGAAATCGATGACAACCTATTAGAAGCCTTTAAAAAGGTGACGATAATCATTCCCTTAACATAAGCCATCAAGCATATCCCTTCCTATGCACAATTCCTAAAAGGTACATGTACCCCTCATAGAAGCCCTAAATGGATCCAACTTAGTGAGACAGTAAGCTCCATCATGATGAATTCCTTACCCGTAAAAAAAGAGATCTACGAGCACCCATGATCACGAGCGAAATAGGAGGAATGTCCTTTACTAGGTCCCTATTAGATACAGGAGCCAGTATAAACATCCTCCCCAAAGAAGTATTTGATCGTCATCATGTAGGGGAGTTACAACCATTCCTAGTAGAATTATGCTTAGTCGATGGATCTGTTAGGAAGCCCTAGGGACTAGTAGAGGATGTCATCGTGAGGATAGAAGATTGTTATTTCCCGGTAGACTTCCTAGTGGTCGATATGAAAATGACTAAGGAGCTGAGCCAAGCCCCGATCATATTAGGACGACCCTTCCTAGCTACCGCAAAAGCCGTAACCGACTGCGGGAAAGGAGAAGTTATTCTCAAAGTGGGAGAGCACACCGTGAAGGTCGACATCAACAAGCTAATGAAATACCCTTCACGAGCATCTGAAGACTTGGGAGCCATCGACTTCGCCGATGATCAAGACTTAGACGAATGCGTAGACGAAGTAATGATGATCGACGAGGAAGCAAGATATGAAGAGCTTCCTATGGACGAGCCAACTTTGGAGCTCAAAACTCTCCCATCTACACTCAAGTACGCCTTCCTTAACAAAGAGAAAGCAAAGCCGGTAATTATTTCGTCCAAGCTGGACACAAAGCAAGAAGAGAAATTACTAGAGGTGCTAAGGAAAAATAAATAAGCAATCGGATGGACCCTGACGGACTTAAAAGGGCTAGACCCTTCACTATGTACTCATCGCATCTTCCTAGAGGATGAGTCAAGACCCGTCAGGGAAGCCCAGAGACGACTCAACCCAAGGGTATGGGAGGCCGTGAAAGAAGAAATTCTTAAATGGCTAAATGCAGAAATTATCTACCCCATATCTGATAGCCAATGGGTGAGTCCGGTACACGTCGTCCCGAAGAAAGCTGGAGTAACGACCACGATGAACGAGAAAGGCAAGGAAATCCAGACGCGCCTACCGACGAAGTGGAGGGTCTGCATAGACTATCAGAAGCTGAACTCTGCTACCAAGAAGGACCACTTCCCGCTACCGTTCATCGACCAGATCCTGGACCGACTGGCAGGATCCAACTACTTCTCCTTCCTCGACGGATATGCGGGTTATAATCAGATTGCTATCCACCCCGACGATCAAGAGAAGACCACGTTCACTTGTCCTTTTGGCACCTTCGCCTTCAGACGCATGCCATTCGGACTGTGCAACGCCCCCGCGACCTTCCAACGATGTATGACGGCTATCTTCTCTGACTTCCTTGGCGATAGTTTAGAAGTCTTCATGGACGATTTCTGCATCTTTGGAAATGACTTCAAGACTTGTCTTGCTCACCTGACGAAGATACTGGAGGTATGCGTCAGGAAACGACTGGTGCTCAGCTGGGAGAAATCCCACTTCATGGTACAAGAGGGAGTAGTGCTCGGGCACATTGTCTCGGGCAAAGGCTTAGAAGTGGATAAGGCCAAGATAGAGGTCATCCAAAACCTCCCTCTCCCAAATACCGTGAAGGATTTAAGGAGCTTTCTCGGGCACGTCGGCTTCTACCGAAGATTCATCCAAGACTTCGCGAAAGTTTCCAAGCCCCTCACCACCCTTCTTTGCAAAGACAAGGACTTCATCATCGACGAAGAAGGGAAGCGCGCATTCAAGACATTGAAGCAAGCACTAATAGAAGCACCGATTCTACAAAGTCCTAATTGGGACTTACCCTTCGAAATTATGTGCGACGCTTCGGACTACGCGGTGGGAGCGGTCTTCGGGCAGCGACTGGACAAGAAGTCGACGGCCATCTGCTACGCAAGTAAGACCCTCATCGAAGTTCAAATTAATTATACGACTACGGAGAAAGAGCTTCTTGCGGTGGTCTACGCTCTCGAGAAGTTCCGGCCTTATATCTTGGGGAGCAAGATCATCATCTACACTGATCATGCGGCCCTCAAATACTTGCTCTCCAAGAAAGAGGCCAAACCAAGACTCATATGATGGGTGCTTCTCCATCAAGAATTCGACTTGGAGATAAAAGACAAGAAGGGCAGTGAAAACTCGATGGCGGACCACTTATCGCGTCTCCACATCTCGGGAGGAGAGGACATCCAAGACACATTTCCAGACGAGCATCTCCTCGGCATCTCGAGTCATGCCCTCTGATACGCGCACATCGTCAACTTCATCGTCACTGGATCAATCCCGGAGCACTGGAACCGATACCAAAAAGATAAGTTATTCCACGAGCTAAAGTACTATTTCTAGGAAGAACCACTTCTGTTCCACCTAGGATACGACCAGATCATCCGACGATGTGTACCGGTGGAGGGGCAAGGAGACATACTGGCGATGTGTCACTCATTGACGTGCGGAGGACACTTCGCGGCACGAAAGACCGCGGACAAGATCCTACAGAGCGGCTTCTACTGGCCATCCATCTTCAAGGACGCCCACCGTTTCTACACGGAATGCCTACAATGTCAAGCGGCAATCAACATCTCCAAGCGAGACGAGATGCCGATGCGGCCGATCCTTGAGGTGGAAATCTTCAACCTTTAGGGGATAGACTTCATGGGACCTTTCCCACCTTCTGAGGGAAAGAGTACATCTTGGTGGCGGTGGACTATGTGTCCAAGTGGGTCAAAGCAATCCCCACCAGGACAAACGACCATCGGGAGGTACTGCGCTTCATCACATGATGCATCTTCGTCTGATACGGTTGTCCGAGAGCCATCATCAGTGACGGCAGCTCACACTTCAACAACTCGCACTTCCGGGCGCTGTTGAAGAAATACGGAGTACACCACCGCATCACCACGCCATACCACCCCCAGGCGAATGGGCAAGTAGAGGTAAGTAATAGAGAAGTCAAATCTATACTTAAAAAGATAAATCGTCCAGATGGAAAGGATTGGGTACACAAGCTCCCCGACGCACTATGGGCATACCGGACGGCATACAACACACCCATCGGGATGTCTCCCTTCTGACTCATCTACGGGAAAGCATGCCACCTTCCGGTTGAGCTAGAGCATCGCGCCTACTGGGCCATCAAGAAGCTAAACCTCGCACTAGACGAAGCAGGCAAGGAACGACTTCTCCAGCTCCAGGAGTTACAAGAGTTGAGGCATCAAGCGTACGAGAATGCGGAAATCTACAATGAGAAGACCAAGGCCTTCCACGACCGACACAGCCGACAACGATCATTCCAGATCGGCGACAAGGTCTGGCTCTACAATTCCCGCCTCAAACTCTTCCCTGGAAAGCTGCGCTCCAAATGGGATGGTCCTTACATGGTTCTAGAATTGTTCGACGGCGGAGCAGTACTCATCTCTGATCCTAAGACAGGTCAACAATTCAAGGTAAACGGCCATCGTCGTAAGCCGTATCTGACCTCAGAGCCACCCGCCCCATCAGATAAGGTAAATCTGCATCTTCCCGAGCACTCGAGGACGTGACGGTATCACCCTCGACCCATCAGTAGTCTAGGTTTCATTTTGTTTAGTCTGGCTGAAGACGTTAAACTTAGCGCTCTTGGGAGGCACCCCAAGATTATCTTACCTTTTTAGTTTTATGTTTTGATTTCAGTTTCTTTTTAGACGTCAAAGAACTACATTAGGAAAGGGCGCACCTGCACCGGAAATCCCACGAGCATCACAAACTAATGAGCTTTTCTAAACCCATCTCACCGCACTTTTTATTGTTTTCATGCCATGATTTGATATGTTTTCACATGAGCATGTAGTATTCATTGAGGGCAATGAATGATTCTAGTTGGGGGGTGAGGATTTAGAAAAAGCTCTATCATTTTCAAAAAATTTTAAAATTCTATCTTCTAAAAACTCCTATTTTTCAAAATCTTTGATCTAATCTACCCCACCTTAGAAGTCTTTTCATCTAGAGATCTGACCTACTAGAGATGTAGAAGTGAGGACCTTATAGTCCATATGATTACATTTTGAGTAATAAAGCCAAATGATCTAGAGAGACCAATGGATTAGAGTAGTGGTTGACTTCTTTGGGGTTGGGTACCTAACAGGCACCAAGGAAAAGGAGTAATCGAGAGGTTGAAATGCTATGGGATTGAAAAGGAGAGTATTTGAGAGAAAATGAAATTCCATCCTTTACCTACTATTAGCCAAAACTGTTAAGTATGAGGAATTTCTTGATTCTAGACTTTCCCCTTTAAAGAGTGCAATGATCCATAATTTTTGTAGCACCTATCTTTCCTTATAGGCATGTAGTTTTCTCTTCCAAAGCAGTCAAGTAGTAAACACCAATTTGTTTTAAACTTCACTTTTGATGATAAACACTCCCAAGTGAACCCACACATCCATCTCACCTTCCATTTTCCTTCCCACATGTACTTATACCTTCACTACAATTCAGTTGCTATATTCTCTCTTCAGAAATCCTAAAACTCCTCCACATCATCATTCTAGTCTTCTGAAATGCTTTAAAAAAAAAGAAGAAAAGAAAGAGGAGAAAAGTCAAAAGAAAGAGAGAAATAAAAAGTTACAAGAAAGAAAATAAGTGGGAACATCTTCTACCTTTATCTCTACCTCCACTAATCTCCACCATCTACCCTATCCATCACCATCCACCTCACTTGGGAGTATAATCATCATAAGTGGTACCTTCTTTGATTTTATAATCCACTTTGTTTTATCAGCATATTTGCTTTTAGCCAAGTCATACCCTTAGAAATAGTATCTTTTTAATTCCTTTAGCCTCCCCACACGATGCATCCAAAGATAGGAATCCTTTTGAATTGTACTCTTTTAAGGAGGAAAGCGAGTTGAGGGGAATTCTAAGTACTAGGTAGCCTCCAATTTGAGGGAAGGAGTGATGTGTTTATGGAGAGGGTAAGGAATTACATCCACTCATGAGAGAGTGAGGATATTTTCAGCACCATAGTATCATACCTTGGATAGGCTCACCTTGATTAAAATCATGAATTAGACTTGAGCATTAGCCGATGAGCACTACCCTAACATGCACTAAAGAAGTCAACCTAGAAAAGGAATCTAGATCATTAGGGCCTACACTATGAGGAAAACGTGATCATACATTTATACACTTCCCCTTTTTAGCAATAGGATCAAAGGATGAAAAGACTTTATAGGGAGATCATATAGTGAATTGCTAAGAGACTAGAAATAATTTAAGTTGGGGGGTGTGATAACATGCTATATTTACATTATAAAACATGATTTTTGATGCATATTTAAGTATAAATGACTTCATTTCCATGCATGTTATCGTACTTATATGTATTTTTTCTATTATTCTCTTAAAAATTTATTATAATCTCAAAATACTTTAATTGAGGGTTAATTTTGATAAATTAGAGTTTAATAATTTGATAACCCATATTTTTCATGAGATTATAACTGTTTTTAAAGTTAAAATAATAAGAGAAACAATTTTTATAAACATTCATTTTATTTTCTAAAGTTTAAAATCTTAATAAATGAATGTATTTTTGAAATAATAATTTTAACTCTTATTATTTATTAAATTTGACTTTTTAGAATAATAGATAATTAAATTTTGGATCAAATGAAAGAAATTTGGATTAATTTGGAGTTATATATTAACAGATATGATTTTTACAATTTAGGGAATTTTTTCGGATTATTAAACCATTTTCTTGATTTTATTTTTGATTTTGAAGCCGTTTTAAATAAATAAAAAATAAAAAATTAGTTTTTGTTTAGCGCGCGCCCCACGTGGATGCAACGTGGCACACAAGGCCATGTGGCAGCGCCACGCGGACCCGCGCAGCGCCTATGTGGCGCATATATATTTTATATTTATATAGTATACATATTATATAAATGATATTCAGCTCTCCGTAGACCGGAGAGGTATTCAATCCTCTTAGATCGTCGGGTCTTATAAACCCGATGATTCTCTTTTTCATTTTCCGTGTGGGACTAATCCACACGTCTTAGCTATTATGCAGGTGACGTGGCTTAACGAGGAGCGCCGGATCTCCTGAACGATCGATCGACATGCGTCGATCAAATGGACGCGCGGTCCACCTATTAAGATCAACGCACGTGCTTGATTAGAAGAGTTATAAAGGACACATCTTGCGCAACGTGGCGCGACGAGGAGCGTTGGATTGGGATGACGCGTCGATCTCACGCGTCGATCGGATGGAGTGTGGACCACCGATCAATCAAGGAACACGTGGTAATTAAGGAGGCGTTATAACGGTCCAGATGAAACGGCGCGGATTGCATCTGGACCGCCCGATTGTGATCCAACGACCGCAATTCAAGCACTTTTATAACGCCTATCAACGGGAGCATCTGGGCCCTTCATCGAAGATCCGATGATCAGGACTTAACGGAAACGGTTCGTGATGAACCGTTTCATCACAGCCATTCATCAAAACAAACGGACGATTACGAGATGACGCCCTTTAAATAGACTTGTTCTTCACGATTCTAAGCATCCGAGTTGAGATTTCAATCAAATTGATTGTCTAGACACCCCTCTCTCTCGTTTCTCTCGAGTTATTCCTCTTCCTCTTTCATTTTCGCATCCATGGAGGGGTAGAAGTCAAGATTTGGTGGAAAATTGAGGGAGAAATCGACGCTTGAAGCTTGTCGTGACGTTCTTGGTGTTCTTCACAATTAATCGATTTAATCGCGACATTTCGCTCACTAAACGGGTTTAGTGGAAGCGGTTTTACCTTAATTATCTTCGTATCATGTTTAATTTCCGTTTAGAATAGGATTTACATTTCAATTTTGCTAAATTTCATCTAAATTCGCGATTTCGACGTTCCGAAATTTATCTCCACTTCAATTTGCGATTTCTCCACGAAATCAAGATTATTTTCAATGGTTTTTGATTCCGTGGATTCGTTTTAAAGTTATCTTTCACAAAATACCATTTTCCCCAATTTCTCCCACCGATTTCTCGTCCGATTTGATCAAATTCGAAGATTACATCAAGAAATTGCCTAATTTCCTGTGGATTCGACCCTTATTTACCATTATACCCTTGAATTCGTGATTAATTCTCAAAATTGGTAAGTTTGGAATAATTTTTGACGCGATACCGCGTGAAATTGACGACCTCGCGGTTTCGTCTCGTCAATTGTGTCTGTTGGATCGAAGATGAATTGATGAAATTTTGCCATGTCGTGCGCGCAGAAGAAACGCGTAAAACGCATACTATTCAATCGTCTTTTAACGCTGTAGATGCATTCACGTGTCGACAGGGTCCACTGAACGGTTTTAATCTCAGCCATTATAACTTCTTTGATGGACGGCTGAGATTAAACTACTTTAAAATGATTCATTGACAAATCACAATGTGCCACGTACCCCGCTCACTTAAGTGATGATCGACGAACGTGATTAAATCACCCGATGGGACACTCCACATATTGCCATGTCACCTACGCATTAAAACGAAAGAGAATAGTCCCACATGACAAAAATTACGGAGATTCCACAAGTACATAAGTACTGTGTCATTGAAAAGATAGCGAAAAATCCTAAAAAGGGTGCTTATTCTCATTAATCCGACACACGCGTGCACACACGCGCACACACGCACACTCACACACACGCACACAGATACACATGTGGGACACGTGGCGTTCTCATACACCACCACGTGGCGCCACTATGTTATCTGGCACCACGTCGCTGCCATGTCAGCACACAATAAAATTATAATTTTTAATTCTTTTTAATTCAAAATGAATTGAATTTAATTTTTTTTAAAAGTTCAAAAAAAATGTCAAATAATTCCTAAAAATTAGGAAATTCATAACTTTCATAATACAATTCCAAATTAATTCAAAATTGTTTTGTTGGATCATAAATTAAATTATTTGTCATTCTAAATACACTCATTTCTCTTAGAAATTAAAACTTCAAAAAATCAATGAGTATAGAAAAGTATTTTCTCTTATTATTTAACATTAAAACCCAATTATAATATCAAATGTCGATGGGAATAATCTACTCTAAAATATATTCTTTAAAAATGCATAATTATCCCTAAAATAGTACATATTTAGATTATAACTTAAAATTTCATGAAATGGTACATAAGCACTCAAAGTATGATAACATGCAAAAGAATGGAATGTTTTATGCCTTAATTTGCACTAATAATCAGATAATTAGCTATTATAATTTCATGATATCAATAATCACTAAAGAAACTTTGTATCAACGCCATCTAGGAAACTTTTTTCCTAGCTATCTCAATGGTTGCACATTGTTGGCCTCCATTTTGCCTTTAGAAATCAATATCTTCAAAAATATAAATCTTTTTCTACCAAATTTTCCTCAATACATTATTAGTTATAATCTTTATTTCTATGTCATTGAATTCTATGATTATAAAGGGAATCAAATAGCTTTCTTGTAATTATTACTAAATTGCGTTGGAAAATCAAAACATATATGAACTTATACATTGCATGTAGATCACAGTCTCCTCATTCTTCTATTTATTCATCACAATTCAATCTTTTCAAGTCTCAAGTTCTAACTTATTAATAAAATATGCTATTAAGAGTATATTTGATCTTGAAAGGGTCGAACTCATCACTTGCATAAAATTTAGCTATAAAACTAGATTTTGACAACTTGAGGAAAAGGGCAAGGGATTTATGAAGATATATTAAAAACATGACAACATGGATTATAATGACATAATTTATGCATTTAAATCAGCTAGGAATCATGTCTTTACACTTACACAATGCATGTTATTAGTAATAAAACTTTATTGTTTACCATCATTCTTTAGGCTTTCTACAGATCATGCTTTCATGGATTTCTTTGACACCATTTTATTCTCCCATTAGCTTTCATGGCATCTTGCAGACCTTCGTGTCCTTAACCCATTGTGACATCCCTCTTGAGCCCACTGCTTTGCTATACCAAATTGAGGTCCATGGCTTAATAGCATGACATGCTAACCCGTCAAAAAAGGTCAAAGGGATACCTAAGATGGGCAGGTCCATTAACAATGTCTATGTACCATTTTTTTAGTTCATTTTCCTTTGTATTGTATGATATACTTAAAAATACGTTCGTTCGATGTGTAAATTCACGTACAAAAAAAATTATACTCGACTCTTCAAATCTGATTTTTAAATGAGAACAATGGCCAGTCGAGGTTGAAGACATAGAGAGGAAGGTTAAAAGATTGAAATTAGAAGATATTTTTGTTTAATATTTTTAGATTTATGAAGTGGAAATGATCAATGAAAGGAAGAAGATATACAAGGGAATGAAATAGACCGATCAAATGCTTCCAAACTCCTTTCGAAGATTAGAAACCCTTGATCGATAGTGAAAAGGTGACATTTAGGATTTCTAAATATGAAAAGTGGATAAAAAAATAAAATAAAAAGAAAAAAAAGCCGATAGAAAATGATTGGAATCTAAGGATTCATGATGAAAACATATTCTACTGATGCTCTCTAATCAAAATATACAACACGAGGATTTTTTTTAGGATTTAGCATCATGCATCCAACACGAGGAATGATAAGAAAAGAGACTAAACTTACAGAAAATAATGTTCCACACATGAAGAATGATCAATCACTGCCTTATTTTCTTCTGGCTAGCCAATGCCACAGGATCAAATAAGAATTATGATACCTTTTTTTTCATCTCAGAACTTAAACCAACAGATTCTAGAACTTGAAATAATGATCATGCCTATAAAATTTCAGCACCTAACTCCATCAAGATCGTCGAATATCAGGCTTTTAATTTTGATGAATATGGACCATTGATTTTATTCCTCCCTCCTCCAATCGCACCGGTCAGACCGCTCTAGTCAATCCTCTCCGGTCATCTTGAGTCGGTCAACTTGTGCACATTTAAAACAACAAAGGGGTAATTTTCTCTTTCCCCTCTACTCTCTCCTCTCTCTTATATCCTTTCTCTTCTCTTCTCTCTTTCTTTCATTCCTGTCAGTGAGAAACGTAGGGGCGAGGAAGAGATGCAGGAAGAGTGGGCAGTGAGGGAGAGACGCGTGAAGCGACAAAAAAACCGCAATGCATTCGGACTTCACGCGAAAGCTTCCTTCGCGACCAGGATATGTGAAAGGAAAAGAAAATAAGTAAGGAGTGAAGAAGGTGACAAGGAAAGTTTCACCTCTCCTCGCGATGAGAATATTTCTGTCACAAGAGAAAGACGGTGACACGGAGTGTTGGAGTGAGAAAGGGGAGAGAGGAGGAGGAATACGGAAGAAGACACAGAGAGAGAAAAAGAGAAGGACGAAAATTTTGGTTGCTGATCACCTCAAGGATCACTAAAAAAAAGGATAAGCACACTCACAAATGCATACAAACACTCACAAGAAGAGAAAAATGAGAAAGAATAGAAGAAATGCACTAAAACCACTCAAAAACTCACTTACAACCCTCTAGAGGAAGAAATGAATGCTCAAATGTGTATAGGGACACTCTAGGGGTTCCTATTTATAGGCTCACAAGGAGAAAGTGCCAAAAAATAGCCCTTAGATTTTTTTTCTGCCACCTTTTCGCTAAGTGCACTCAATGATGCGCACATGGTGCGCATCTAGACGAGTGCTACAATACCCATCGAGATGTGCTCGCAAGGTCCTTTCGAAATGCGCGTTGCGTGTACGACGCATGTGCCTGCTCATCTGGGATACACCATGTATCTGCTCAATATGCCTACTGAATAAGTCATGTCGGGTCACATATGGAGTAGATACCTTAAGCTTCCAATTAAGCTCCTATACAACATCGCATTCAGGCTTTTTCCACTTTCCTCTTTTTTAAGGTTTAGTAGAGTTTCCATTGGAGTATTAGTTGAATTTCAATCAATCATTTTTAACTATCTCAGATGTGTGCGGCATACAGTTTTTGAGATTAAGCTGTTTAGGACTTCAATTGATGCACATCAATTCCCAAATAGGAACATAATAAACCCAAGTTTGTCATCTCAAAAATCCTCATCATAGTCTTTTTGAACTCCTTCACTTTGGCTTTACTTGCCCTTGCGATGATCAAGTCATCTACACACACTCTCCGAAAATCACTTTGTCTTGAGTAGAGTTCAAATGGTATACAGCTTGGTCATTGATAACGTGCTACTTAAACATGAAAATACATGATTATTAATGCAAATGAAGACATAAATCATTCTATTCGAATGCATGTTATCATTTTTTTAGTGTTTATCTATTATTCTATGAAAAATTCATTATAATCCCAAAATTCATTAATTTACGGTAAATTATGATGAATTAAGAATAAACATTTTTATAACCCATTTTTACTTGAGATTATGATTAGTTTTTAAACTTGAATAACAAGAGAAATCATTTTATATACACTCATATATTTTTCTCAGTTTTAAATCTAAAAGAAATGAGTGTATTTTTGAAATATAAATTTAATCTCTTGTTATTTATTAAATTTAACTTTTTAGAATGATAGATAATTCAATTTCTGATCCAATGAAACAAATTTGGATTAATTTGGAGTTATATTTTGAAAGATATGAATTTTCTAATTTTTAGGAATTTTTTAAGATTTTTTCTGTAGTTTTTTTATTTTTTAATAAATTTTTTGGGATTTTAATGATTTTTTCTGAATTTAAAATTGATTGATTTAACTTAAAATCCATTTTATAAGTTCGTAGGTGATGTGGCGCAATGTGGAGCGTCCGATTGCGCATTTAATCGTGACCGTTGATCGTCACAAAAGGCGGGGGTACGTGGCGCAATCTGATTCTTCGCTGAATCCTTTTAAAATGACTTAACCTCAGCCGTCATTCTGAGGAGTTATAACGGTTGAGATTAAAATCGACGAAAACGCATCTGGAGCGTCTAATGGAGATCAAACAACGGGGTTCAATGCATTACTTATAATGCGCACGACGTGGCATCATCTTGACGGTGCATCGGAGATCCAACGGCCACGACTTATTCGTAACGATTCACGATCATGCGTTTCATCAAACTCATTGATCAAAGATTAAATGTTCGAGCAGATGGTTGCGCTCAATTCACCCTATAAATTGAGGTGTTCTTAGACAAAGTAAAGCATTCCAGGGCAATTTGAGTAATTGAACTATTTAGACACCAAATCCCTTGAATCTCTTGCTTTCAATAGCTTCTAGACTCATTTCTGCATCTGCAGAGTACTTGAGAGTGAGCTTTCGTTGAGAGAATAGGAAGAAATTGGTTCTTCAACATCAATGATTGTGTTTTCGAATTCGGGAATGAAAAGCCTTTGATCCGGTGACTAATTGGATTAATTCGAGTGCAATCTTGGTTGGGGATCGTATTTCATCCTTATCTTCCTTCATATAGCTTTAGGTTTTAATTTTGAATCGTAATTTGAGTAAATTTTAATTTCAAATTTGGTTTTTGTGATTTTATTTTTCGAAAATTTCTCTCTTGTTCATAATATAATTTCTCTGCGAATCTTGATCCAAATTCAGTGCTTTTGATTCTCTGGATTTGTCTTTGAGTCTTCTTTTCAAAATTATCAAAACCCCTAATTTCTATCCACATTTCATCATTTGATATGACCAAATTTAAAAAGATCATCCAAAATTATCTTGATTCTCCGTGGATTCAACCCTTATTCACCAGTATACCCCTCAATTCGTGATTATTTAATAAAATTAGTAAGTTTGGTATTAATTTTGACTCTTGACCATTTGTTTTAATGACCTTGCGGTCTCGATTCGTTAGTCATTTTTGCTCTTCAAAAGGCTAATACTCTTCAGCATATCATCTAGCTTTGCATTCCAAGCTTTTGATACTTGCTTGAGGCCGTAGATAGCTTTATTTAGCTTTTGGGCCGATTCCTCCTTTCCTTCTTTCATATAGCTGATAACATCCATTTATAACTTCAATTCTTATCTTATTTCAATCATATTCATGCTTATTTTATGTAATTATGATGCATGTTATCTTAATTTTATGAATTTTCTCCATTGGTATGCCATTATACTAAAGTTCATATTTCTGCATAAATTAGGGTTAATTATGTGCCTTCTTGATGATTAGTCTTTTTGCAAGGTTAAATTAATAGGAATTAAGTATTTTCCCAGACTTTTTTTTACTTTAGTAGATGATTTAAAGGATTAATTACAAGAAGAAAATTATTGGATGATTAAAAGATAGAGA